>PVJL010003599.1:14288-152965 GCA_004026885.1 Lyroderma lyra | reverse complement strand
TGTTTATCCACTCTGTCAGCTCAGATCTCTCCTGAGTTACCATGTCTTTGTATTTTCATGAAACAGCTATTACCTTGTGGATCAACTAAGAGGGTCTCAGGGACCTTCCCTGGTCCCCAGGCCACATGGTGAGAACTTGTTTAATCCAGTCTTGCCTAAGGAAATTCTACCAATAATTCAAGTACCTCCTTAAATTCTCTCTTGTCTGGGCATCTTAGCTGAGGTCCCCTGTGTAATAGATGGAGGGACCTCTTCCTTTGTACGGTTTTGTTTGTGGTCCCCTTGGGAACTCCAGGGGCTGGATCTTGTTCACATTTTTGTCACCATAGGCAAAGAACACAGTGCCTTGAGATAAATCTTTTCGGGTTTGAACTGGATCAAATTCATTATGTTCTTTCATGCAGAATAGTTTTTCATAATCAAGGGACTTGGCTTTAACTGTTGCTGTTGCTGATGACTATCACAAGGCTGAGTTTCTCATCAATTAAAAAAATTCTGACTTCTTTACCCTGAGAAGGAAAATAGTTTGAAAAAATAAGTGCCACATATGCTTTCTTGAAATAAATGTCCCCTTAAGTTTTTCCAAGGTCCTTTCCCTCTGTCTAGATTGCTGTCTGGCCTGGCAAACTTTTACTCCTTCAAAATGCAAATCAGAAGTCACCTTGCCTGACTACATGAAACACCATTCAACATCTAAAGTATAATAATTTTCCTCATTCTCTATTGAGCTTCTAAAGCCATTTTTGCATTTTTTTCTTATAGATATCTCACAAAGATATATATCCAGTGGTTCAGAGAGGGAGAGATCTATATCTCATTTGTGTTTTGTGTAGTTGGGAAGGGCAGGAATGCTGTGCTGTCTTGCTCAGATCTACGTGAGCACCTTGAATGGGGTGGTCCCAGGCATCTTAACGGATGATTGTGTTTACAGCCAGATTCCATTGGTTTGCAGAAGTGGAAATTCCACTCCAGCTCAAGTCAAATTGGGAATTTGTGAGTGGATATTGGTTGGCTGGAAGGTTCACAGAATTGAGGAACAGTTGTATACCACAAGCCTCAGGCAAACAGTAATGAGCGCTGCTCCAGGAAATTCGGAGCCTGGAACCAGGACTGGAACCAGGACTGGAATGCTTTCAGAATTCCATGTCTCATCTTCATTTCTCTCTGCAGACCAGCTTTCTCTGTGGAGCTGGAACCATGGCTCCTACCTACAGCTCCTGGGATCGTATCTTCCTAGCAGCAGTTGAAAAATCTCAGGACCATCAGATGGCTTTGTTTTGGATTTTCTGCTTCATTCCAGGATATGTTACCATGACCAGAAGGGTGAAGAAGTAGACTTGGCTCAGACTGGGGGACAATTACTGTGTCCAGGGAGGGGAGTCATAAAAGAAGATGGCAGCAAATTTTTGGACCTAATGATTTGAAGGGGGGAATAAAAGGAATAAAAGAGTGAGGAGAAACAGTTCCCCTAGAGAAGGCATGTTTTTCATGGAAAAGGAGGGGCCCTAGATAGACTAATTATTAATTGTCTACCACAATAACTGCCTGGTCTGTCTTCATAAAATCCCTTGTGAAGACATTTGAAAATACCACGTTAGCCAGCCATGGCCAATTTAATCATGTTGTATGCTTTGGAATAGTGACATCAATTAATATCTGTGGCTGAATGAACTTAGTGATTTAATAATTGCATTTTAATATTTCAGGTTACATGCTTTCCTAGTATTGCAAATCAGCACTTCACAGGGAACTGTTTGTTATTATTTTCCTATGGTGAATAATGTGATGAAATTACACGGGCACTACTGGATTTTATGAAGAACTGGCATTTGCATTAGTTTCCAGCAGTTTCTCTGGGATTACTCTGGTACTGTCATATAATGTGGACTTCCCAGGGTAGCTATTGGCCTGCTAAGACCTCCATGAGGCCTAGATAGGTGACCCAGAGCTACCGAGCAATTCAGAGGGCTTGACCCTTTGAGTCTCGAGTCCATTCTTGAATACCAAGCACAAGGGTTGGCACAATGGGCACTGATTGGCTGGTCACCTCAGAGTAAACCCAATGTCTAACTGCTCCTCCTCAAATAACCGAATGTCATATGAGTGAAGGTGGTACACCAGTGTCACTTCACTCCTACATTTTTCCTCATTTATTGCCTCTTAATGTTTGTGATTGCCTATCATTTGTTGAGAGCCTAGTTTGATACTTTGTTCACAGAAGTCTCTCCGATATTTCTGCCCTTATCATTCTGTTATATTTGCTCTGGCTAAATTCACCCATGTTGATATCAGGTTAAATGTTAGAGGGCCCTCTCCTAGGTTTCAATCTATATTAGATTTCCTCTATTATCTCATTCTTCTGTTTTTTTTTCTTTTATAGCACTTAATATAATTTACAATTATACACTGACAAGTTTATTTGATTAATGTCTTCTCTGTAACTATAACCTCATGAAGATAAGATAGGTACTGTATCTTTGTTCATGGCTTGGACGCCCTACATCTAATGCAGGAGTTGACATATTCGATGCTCAAAGCAATATTTCTTCAATGACTGAATGAGTGAAAGAGAAAGTACATTTTTTAGTCATATTCCTTCATGAAATAAAATCTGCCTCATAGGCAATAGGTAATTCTAAATAACGGAGGAGGATCACATGGAGAAAGAAATGGCAGACAGCCAAAATACAAAGTCGACGTAACTTTTTGTTTCTAAAATATTGTCTCCAAAAATGGCCTATGCCCCGTGATGCTCTCGAACACTGTGAATATGAAATACACATGTTTCATATTTGAATACGTGGAAGCAGGAAGCATGTGGCTCCCCACTGGGAATACTCAGGGTGAGTTCTCGTTACTTCTTCACCAAAGAGCTTGACTGGTGGGGGCCAGTGGTGTGACTGTCGCTTGGTATTGGTGCCCAAGGCCTTTCCTTTGTGTACTGACCACCTCTGAGCGGAAAGGGAAGGAATACATTGAGCAAGAGCTGTCCACACTGAGAACATCTTCCTTTCTCTGAACTCCAGCATTTGGCTTTCAGTTAAATTGGAATAATTTCCTTGCAAGGAAAGCAGGTAAGCTACCTTTGTGTTCCAGTACTTCATGAACATCAGAGTAGTTACCAAATTCTCATCTGTGTGTCGTGCTATGAGACTTGTGTTCTAGTTCCAGCATTGCCACTAATTAGCTGTGTAACTCGGGCATGCCATTTTGTTTCATGTCAGTTTTTACTTTAACTTCCTTATTCATTAAAAAATAATTGGAGTAGACTAAGGTCTTTCCAGGTTTAACATTCAAGGGAGAAAGTGAGGCATCGTATCCCTGATGGGTGAGTTTATTGAATACAAAGCAATCGTTTGCTCCAGGAAACCAGGAAACTCGTCCATTAATTTATCCATTTTCTAGCCCTGCCCAGACCTGTGGTGCCTGAGCTTGAACTTCAGCTTTGCCAATGTCCTGATTCTGGGCAAGTTACTTAATGAACTTCCTTGTGTCTCATTACCTTAGATATAAAGGAAGAGCAATGGCACTAGTACTTGACTCAAAGGATTGTTGGGATTTACCTATTGTTTAACTGCTTCTTTGTGAAATTTTAGTTGGGTGATACAATGTTTTTTATTTGCCAGACCTTTGATTTGCAAAAACTTGATGATTAATTAAATGTATGTTCTTGTAATAGAGGGACATGAATCTATTGGTAAAGCCACTTTACTGCCTTTCTTTATTTTAAAAAGGAATGGTAGGGAGAGAATTTTATTACTATTTACTTCTTATGTGAAGCTGAGTAAAGCATATTTAGAAAAACTTACTTTAAGACTGAATGTCCTATGGATGAGCAAGGCATGATGGCTGATAGCTACGGTCCAATAGCTTCAGTTCAAGTTCCAACTTCCTGCTTCCCTAAACAAGTTGTTTGTCCTTTTAAGTTTCATTAGTTAAATTTGTAAAATAAAATGAGACATATAAGAATCTACCTCTGAGAGCTGGTAGGAGAATTAAATGAGATAATATGTACCAAGCCTTGCCTCAGTGTTTGGCACATGGAAAGGGCTCAACATTTATTAGTTACGTTGATATACCTTTCCATGGAGGTCTGTGGAGTTTTCAGTAAGAAAAACTATGTTTCTATTCAAACCAACAGTACCATAACGAGGAACGTTGAAAGAATATGGGGGAAGAAATGAGATGAAGATATTTTTAGAGACAAGGGCCAGAAAGCTTTGATGGGGGGAAAAAAGAAGGAGAAACAAAAGAAGGAGTAATCAAAATGTTGGAAATTGAGAAATCCATGTAAGCCACGAGCAATCTGGTAGGTACAGAGGGAAAAGCAATGGACTAAGGGTCAGTGCATGGAGGTTCGGCATCTCTCAGGTGCCCTCAGAAAGTCACTGGCTCTCTCCAGTTCTCAGTTTTATCATCAGTAAAGCAGGGACCATGTTGCCTGGCCTGCCTGACTCAGCAGATTAATGTGAAAATCACATGAGAAACAACGAGCTTATCCAAGTGCTCGGTGAACGTAAAGGGCGGTCAATAGGGTGTGTGGATGCAGGCGTTTATAATAGGGATGGAAATGGGGGCACCCTTTTCAAAATCCCTTCAAATTATCTACCTTCTCTTATTTAATGGTCTTTCTTTCTTTCCTTTTCTTAGCTCTAAACTGCTGAGACTAGCTGTTCTTTCTGTCTCATAGGGATGGGATATTATGCTACTCTGACTAATTGTGCTTGTGAAGGAAATTTAATAAAGTGGAGAGATGTTTATGAAATAGCATCAAGTGGGCTAAAAAGGAACGTGCACGTGAGTGCACACCGAGGGGACAACAAGAGAACACCAACCGAGAAGTGTCCCGAAACATCAGTGGTGATTGTTTTGCTGAGTATTAGGATTCTAGACTGTTTAAAATTTATTTTTGCTTGTTTAACATTCCCTGTATTTTCCATTTTTAAAAAAAAAAAAAACATAAGGATGTATTGCTACTTAACAGGGGAAAAAGTTACTTAAAGAAATGAAATAATGCATGCCAAAGGTCTGCCAACCGTGCCAGGGTGCACTGCGTAGGGATGGCATAGGCGTTAGTTGAATCTGAACAAACTGTTAATAAAAAGAAGTCATGGGAGAACAGACCACCCAGGCTCCGCCATCAGGTGATGCTGCTCAGAGGAGATTCGTGGAAAGACAAGACCCATCAAACGCGCCACCTCAGCGAGGCCTGGATATAAGCCTTGGAGTGGAGGTTAGGGAAAACCCTGACCCCCGAGCCCCGATGGGGTGTTGTGACTACTTCTACTTCCTTCAAGACAAACAATGAACGTTTCAGCGGCTCTTGTTCTGGGTACGATCAGAACCACGTGATGGGTTTGACAGACCACTCGGGTGACATGTTCCAGAGCAGCTGGCTGGCGGGAGGGGTCCCATATATGTCCCAAGGAAACCCGTACCAATAGGAGAGGCAGGAGACAAAAATAATCACAGTAATTCTTGGCGTTCATGTGGCATCTTTCATCTGAAGAGCTCAAAGTATTTTACAGATGTTGTATCCATTAAAACGTATGTGGCAAGCGTTATTTTCCCTGGATTACAGAAGGGGAGGGGCCTGTGATCCTGTCATTTGGCCTAAAACTGGAAGAAACATATAATTATCTTTGAGAGGAAATCTTTCTAATGTAACCCTTTCCTGCTGCAGTTTCCTATTGCTTCTGAGTGAAGAGGACAGGTCACATCCTTGGGCCTGAAATATCTGCCGCAGGTATCCAAACACTGAAATGAGATCACCTCTCCATCTTTTCTTCCCAGACGAAACATATTTAACTTTTCAAGTCTTTCTTCAGAAGCCCGAGCTTCCCCCTTTCTCATTTCAAGTTGAGTAACTAAAACCAGTGCCGGCTGCTTCAGCGCAAATACGTTTGTGCCTTTACCTCACTGCACCGACGGTCTGGAGGTTCGATGTGTGTTTTTGTAGCTGGGCCTTAACAAAGACAGGATGTTTTTGGTTTCGGCGTTTTTCTGATAAGGCCATGACTTCTAGCCTATTGCTGAGTTTCAAGATCTTCTGTTTTCCTTCTTTCTTTGATTTGGGAGTTCAACTTCTTTTAAAAAGGCAACATTGTCTGAAACCTATGTAATCCTTGCTAACAGATGTCACCCCGATAAGTCTAACAATAAAAATGAATTAAAAAAAAAAAGGCAACATATCCCTCTCGACTATTATTTTTTTCATATTCCATTTTGTATTTATTCATATTAATCTTTCCACAGGGTTAAGGTAATACTGTACACACCATTTTGCATTCTTTAAATTGTGTTTTGCTTTGGAGAGTCACATCAGCATTTTTCTCCATGGCTTCTTGAAAAATAAGCACAATGTTGACTGTACAATCAGAATTCTAAGTTTGTATTATAATTCTTTCAGTCTTACTGTTAGAAGATACTAGAATTGCCTCCCATTTTTCTATGAGTGTAAATTGTTCTTTGTTGGCCATCTTGCACTTACAGCTTCTTTTATACAGGGTCCAGCACAAATAACATCCCCCTTTTAATGAGCTGGTCATCTATACCAAACCTTTTATTACAAAATCATAAGCATGAAATTCTGTAACATGACAATATCACACATTTATAACATACTACTTAAAAAGGGCGTTACTTCTGCCAGACCCAAAATAGTTTAGGTTATTTTGTTGGGAACCTGTTTTTCCAAATAGATTTCCTAAGTGACTGAAACTAATTACAGGGTCCCCAATAATGTGTGGCATCAGTTTCACTGCACTCTTGCTGGAATTGGACTTCATTTTTTTTGAATTGGTGAAAATGTTTACCTTGCTTTAAAATGGAATTTGAATTTCTTTATTGTTTGCAAAGTTGGCTATTTTACCTTTTTTATTTTTTAGCAGACTAAACATACTCCTTTTTTTTGGGAGGGGTTGCATATTGGATGAAGGATGGTGTATAAACCAAAACTGTGTTTAAAAAAATCTTGATATGAAAACAGTAGCAAAATTAAAATAAAAATTTCACTCTAAAGCTCCTCTCAGTCCAAAGGGCCCATATATTGCTTCATTCTTTAAAGTGTTTCTATGAGGTACATGAGAAACACTACATATCGGTTTTATTTTAATTTTATGTTTTTAAACATAAAAGAATTTGTTAAAAATTAAACCAAAATAAAAATGTAAAAGCTCTGTAACCATGATGAAAATTTCCTATTTCTAATCATTATTAAATTTATTGGGGTGACATTATATAGGTTTCAAGTGTATGATTCTATGATACATCATCTCACATATTGCATTGTCTATTCACCACCCAAAATCAAATCTCCTTCCATCACCATATATCTGACCCCCTTTACCCTCCTCTACCACCTCCCCTCGACCCCCCCTTACCCTCTGGTAGTCACTAAACTGTCGTTTGTGTCTATGAGTTTTTGTTTGTTTGTCTTGTTCATTGCTTTCAGTTTTATATCCCACGTATGAGTGAAGTCATATGGCTCCCGGCTTTTTTCTGTCTGGCTTATTTCACTTAGCATGATGATCTCCAGGTCCACCCATTTTGTTGCAAATGGCAGTAGTTCACCTTTTCTTATGGCTGAGTAGTATTCCATTGTATATGTGCACCACATCTTTAACCAGTCATCTATGGAAGGACACTTGGGTCGTTCCCATGTCTGGCCACTGTGAATAATGCTACATAACATTATTGAACAGAGGGGTACCTACATCTTTACGAACAAATGGTTTCAGATTTTTGGAGTAGATACCCATCAGAGGGATTACTGTTAATAGGTCATATGGCAACTCTATTCTTAACTTTTTAAGGAAGCTCTATACTGTTTTCCATAGTGGCTGTACCAGTTTGCACTCCCACCAGCAGTGTATGAGGGTCCTTTTTCTCCACAGCCTCTCCAACACGTGTTGTCCCTTGTCTTGTTGATAATATACATTCTAACAGGTGTGAGGTAATATCACATTGTGGTTTTGATTTGCATTTCCCTGATAGCTAGTGAAGCTGAGCATCTTTTCATGTATCTGTTGGCTATTTCTCTGTCTTCCTGGGAGAAGTGTCTGTTCTGGTCTTCTGCCCATTTTCAGATTGGATTGTTTGTTTTTTTTTTGTTGAGTTGTGTGAATTCTTTATATATTTTCAATAGTAGCCTCTTATCAGAGGTGTTGTTTGCAAGTATTTCTCCCATCTGGTTGGTTGTCTCTTTGTTTTGTGAATCAGTTTTAAAGATTAGGAAAATAAGAACAGTCCTTGGCGCTGTGTCTTAGGCCAAATGCTATGATCCAGGGACCGGCACTGGTCACTTTTCCCACTGGTTCTCACTACACTCTCGTAGCAGCAGGGCTTCTGGCTCCGGCTTAGCCTCATTCGAATTCTTCAAGCATTATTGCTTTTCCCTTTGTGTTTTCAATATACACATGATTATTTATCCTCTGCTGGGATAGTGGGGGGAAAATCAGTTGAGCAGTTGGCAATATGCAGGGGAGGGAAAGGCACTTGTGAATTTAATCTGTTCTCAGAACTACAATGATTTTCATATGCATCAAAGAGCCAAATTCGTTTGTGCATGTAGACACCAGCTCAGGCAGACGGACTGTCGTTAGTGATATATTTAATGTTTGGATCTAGCTTGGATCCCTGCGAAACCTTATTTATGATTTAGCTCTATGAGAAATCTGGCTATGAACCATAGATTTCAAATTCTTTGACAGGCTGAGGGTCACTGGTTCCAAAAACCATGCTTTCTCATTATCTGTGTGAAATTGTCTTAGCCTATATATTCAGATGTTTTCTCTTTTTGCCATCCTGCAAACATGGAAACTCATAAACTGGCACCTGCACAAAACGAGGTTTCCTCCCGAGGCTTATAGAACTACGTTGTGTCTTTCAAGTCAGAGCACTGAATCGCATTCTTCTTCAGCCATCAATAGTCCTTGGTCCCTTTTCAGAGAGGGATACGCTTCAGTTACACAGCTGGGGGGGTCGGGTGGGGAACTGCTTATACTAGCATGCAGCTCAGTGGAGGTTTTGAAATTTAACTCAGTTTTTGGAAAATCACCGAGTATCTAAACAATGACAACTTGCTGCGTTATTTCTGCTCCTATGGTGTCACTCTCCCATAACCCTCTCCGCCTGTTCACGTTTACCCGACGCGACATGGGGGAGAAAGGAGATTCAGGACACACTCGTCTTACAGTTCAAACATTTGGACTGGAGTCATTAGCAGAAATGCTGCAGATTATTAAACAATGAAGCCTTTTCAATTGGGAGATAAAGTAATGAGAAGTGGCAGGAGCGAGGTAGGAATGCAGACAGCAAAACATCAGAGAGAGATTGATAAGATCTCAGGGAATCTGAGACAGATTTCTGGCTTGCGATGCCCTCCACCTAGTGCTTCCTTCCCTGCCTGCCCAGGACTTGGTCCCTGGCACTTCGCAGCAACCTCTGTTGTGGAAGAGATCTGGCCCCATTCCTCCCCTTACTTTCCGTATCTTTAACTGCGGAGGTCGAGGCCGATCTAGGAGATAACTCTTTTCTTAACTATTGTTACATATTTGTTTAATTTCTGGATGGTAACTGCAAATAAATTAAAATCATGTATTTATTATGTTGGCAGTGTTTGTTGTTGTTGTTGTTATTGTTGTTGCATTTCAGCACATACTGGTAATGAATGCATCTCGTGGATACACACGACCTAGGCTGTAATTGTTTCTTTCTGTGACCTCCACAGGGTCTTAAGGAGGGCTCTGGGTCCACCTATCTGCCCCTGGCAGGCCTCCATTGCTGTGAGGCTAAGACCTGGCTGTGCTGTTTCTTTCTTTCTTTTTTTTTATTGTTAAATTTATTGGGGTGACATTGGTTAGTAAAAATTACATAGGTTCCAGCTGTACGATTCTGCAATACACCGTCAATGTGTTGCATTGTGTGTTCATCACCCAGAGTCAGTTCTCTTTCTGTCACCATGTATTTGAGTCCCCGTCTCTTCTCCCCCACCCCCACCCCCTTTACCCTCAGGTAACCACTCAACTATTGACTGTGTTCGTTTGACCACCTGAGAGTAATTAAGTGGCCTCTCCTACCTACAGCTGAACCAACTGGTTCCAAAACTCTATTTTCCTGGAACATCTTGTCGAACTGGAATACTTCAGCAGTTAAGAAACCACTGCTCACACCTGAACAAATCAGCCTGTTTTTCCTGAAACGCAGTCCGTGTTCCACCTCCTGGCACGCTCCGAGGGGGCTGGCAGATCCGCTGTCTGGATGAAGCAGACCGCGCTGAGGTCGTTGCACCACCGTGAGCACAAAGTTAGAGATGGCAGAAGACCAGGAGGTACACTGATGGATTTGTCGTCTAATCATGCATGCAGGCCAGATGAAAAATAACCAAGAGAAAGAAAGAATGGTGAGCACGTCCAAAAATATTGGAAAAGGTAGTCTACTTTCAACAAAGTTGATTTTCCAAAGAAACAAAATTTTTGAAATACAGAAGAACTCTTATATGGCATCCATAACACACACACACACACACACACACACACACACACACACAGAATACCTATTACTATGTCCTACTCATTTTTTTGGTAAGTAAGTTCTTTCAAGGTTCAGCATTCTGGTCTATAACTTTATTACCATTATTACTATTTTCCTTACTATCCTTACTATTTGCTACTTCTTTTTTTTTTTTTTTTTTTTTTTGACAAAAGGCAATAGCTCCATGCTAACGTGTGGGGCAATCTGAGAAAGAACGTGGCCAACTTAAGTCAAAATGAATGCTTAAAAAGCACTTAACTAAATGAACCTTTGAAAGTGGTCTCCCCATCCAGACCTAAAGGTAATAATTTTGGGGATAAAAGGAGTTCAAATTAGAAGCATTTAGGAAGACAGATGTATTAGATCTGGGAAGTGTATTTTTTCCCCTAACATGCCATTTCTAGGGCCTGAAGCTGGGTCTGACTTTCTTCTCACTACTGGGGCAACTGCTTGACTACAGCACCAAATATTAATACATTCTGAGAGTGGTCCCCTCCTTCCCTTCCTGCCCGGGAGGAAAAGTTCTCTCTCGTAGCCCATAAGATGATACTGGGGTCACCACCTGCAACCAGGGGTGAAGTGAACAAAGTTGGTACTCTGGGGTCTGGCATGCTGGCTGGGAACACTAGACATGGCAGGCAAATCCTTTTCAAAGGCTCTGTGAAAATAGCCCTCAAGGAAAGAGAGAAACACAGCCACAAGAAAACCCAGAGATGAGACAGACTCTGGTTGTGATCCATTCTCGTTTCATCCATTCAAGCATTTTGGGGTTTTGGCTAAGGCCAGTGCCCTCTTTCTCCTTACACCCTTCCCTACCTTAGATCCATCAGTAGGTGCCCCAGAGCAGAGGAGTTGTACCAAACAATAAGAAGGACTTCCTGAGCTCGGAGAGTTTGTTTCCATTTTTCTTTTTCTTTACTTTGTTGGAAAAGAAAATCCATGGTTTTGTGTTCATGGTGATCTTAACTTTAGGAGATATAATAAATGTTTTGTATGTTGATGTATGCTGGGATGGAATTTGCGATTGGGGGAAGCTAAACACAACTTTGGCTTTGGATGGTAAAATAAATATTTAGAATGAAAAATCAGATTCCATACACTCGGATGTAGGGTTATCAGTCATGGTTTCCATGGTGAGTCCTATCAGAGGCTGAGAGAAAGGGGCACCACCTCCTCAGTGATAACCAGTCAGACTCCTTCCTCTTAATCCAAGTGGCAAATACAGTAGCTGGTACTCAATGATGTATTTTATGCAACCTCACATGCAATATTCAAAGTCATGAAAGGTACCAGCAATAATATGTTTTACACCAAGGGCATCCGACCGCAGGACTCAGTACTCCTAGGGGTCTGTCTTAATTGTGCTTCTTGCTGGTATATTACTTCAGCTGCTGATGTAATACACAGGCTCATTTCACGAGACAGTTTTAAACCACAGTTACATTTCATTACGCCTTTAAAAATACGTCTCACAAATCCTACATCACTGAAGAACATGCTGGTCTAATCTTTTATTGGGTGTGTTCCCTGTCCTACTGATGACCCACAACTGAGGCCCTGGGCCCAAAATGTGATCTCTCTGACGCAGTGCAGGACAAGTTTCTCAGCTCCTAGGATGGGAAGGCATTTCATAGCAGCGTTTTGCTATTAATATAAAAATGCTCCAGTTGCCAGCATTCCAGATAGGAAGCCAGGCTTCCCATGACTTACGCTTCAGCAGGAAAAGCACAGAACATTTTGGAGAAGGCGGTTCCAATTGGTGCGACACATCTTGAATTGCTGGAGTTCTGATGGACTTGAAAAAGCCTCTGGAGAATCAAAGGAAGAACAAAATGATGTCATGGTCTTTAAAAGATAAAATACAAATGGAATGAAAAAAGATTTAATTCATTTCAGAAAGAGATGTCAACCCTTAGTGTTTGTGGATAAAGTTGCCAGTCTTTCTCGTTGCAAAATCAATTTTGGGTAGTGGTGGTGATGGTGGGGGCTGGGGGAGGGAACTTCACGCAGAAAGAAGACTATCAAACAATCAGTGCCATCTAGTGATTGACTGGGATAAAGACAAAGGATTTTAGCAAACAGGGAATGAAGTTTTGCAACTGCAGTGCCTGAGGAATATACAATCAGGCCAAAGCATAGATTCCTAGAAAAGGCTGGCTTGCACTTAACCTGCATTTATTCACCAAGTAATGACCATTAAGTGATGTGGCAGCAGTTTTAAGTATTTTTGATGAAGACTAAACAGAAAAGAGTTAAGCCCCTAAAAGGAACACATGGCAAACAAAGCCCTGCAACATATTTTGAACATACAAACTTTGCTCTGTTTCATCTATGTCTGAGTGAGAACTACCAAGTGATATTTTAGGGAGAAAAATCTTTATCTATTTCAAAATATCATGTTAATGAGAGTTTTAGTACCTGTAAACAAGAAACAGATCCAAAGTTAGACTACTGTCTCAAGGGTCTGTTCAAGGGGAACAGAATAGAACCAAAGGGTCTATGAACTTAGATGGAAAAAAAATGACAACTTTATTTTCAGTACCCTCAATCTGATATTTGGGATTTGCCTCAATTAAGAATGTAGGCTACACACCGTGCTAGCAGTTCCTGGGACTCTGACAGCAAAAGAAATCAGAAGTTTTTGCATCATTGTGCATGTTCTTCACTACTTAAAAAGAATTGTGGTTATTAGACCTGACAGCAGATATTGCTGTTTAATGGGTAGGTTTCTGTGTCATACCTTTTGGAATGAGCACTTCCCCTTGAGATGTTCTCAGTGTTAGTTCTTCTCGTTGCACAACGTGGTTATTGAGTTTAGAAACCTCTAGCCAAAAACCGGAGATAAGCAACCTGCACTTACAATCCAAACTGCCAATAGTTTTGACTGACGCACATGCTTTGACAAATATTCAAGTAGGAAGTAAATACTTCAAATATTTTATTTGAGAAGTAAAAAACATATTTCATATACTTTTAACCTGATACTTCAAATAACTTTAAGAGGGTATTAGTAACTTTATCTTCAAAACCCTGAATAATTAAGTGCCTGATTTGAAGATAAAGTGATGAGAACATACATTAAATATTTGGGGAATTATTTTTCATTTCCTTAATCTACTCAGGGCGGTCCACAGTAGAC
This sequence comes from Lyroderma lyra, assembly GCA_004026885.1. NCBI lineage: Eukaryota > Metazoa > Chordata > Mammalia > Chiroptera > Megadermatidae > Lyroderma > Lyroderma lyra. The sequence continues at coordinate 139,293 of PVJL010003599.1, read as the reverse complement.
ATGCAATAGCTTTGTGGTGCGTATGGCACTGTCTTGTTATTATGTACTTGTGGAAATTACCACGGAGGTAGTGGATCTCTTCTCTATTCAACAGACAGCTCTACTTTGGAATCTTATCTTCATCGCTTATGTGGATAGTGTCTGCCCAGCAGGGCGGTGGATGAGGTATCAGTAATGGACCACGTAATGCACGTAGGAGCGTTTCTGGCACAGAAGAAGCAGTCACGAAATTGTAGTGTTGTGGTTCTTACTGTTTATGAGTCTAATACAGCACATACTAACGAGGCGCTTTGCAAAATATGTTAAAAATTTGGATTAAGATACTGTTGATGTTTTTAGTACCAAGACTGGAACATTTTGCTCAAAAGGCCAGAATAAAGAGAAAATTAAAAAGGTTTGAAATGTTAAGTTTAAAGATATAGGAATAGCAACTGTGTAGTTTTTCCTTCCTTCCTTAGGAATTCAGAAGCCCTTAGTACTCCTTCAAAAGTGTCATTTTTCACATTTCAATTTTTTTTCTGGCTTTGTATACAAATGAGAAATTACGTATACAAGGGCTGTCTGGGAAAAAAATCCAGCCATCAGTGCCTCTATTTTACCTATTACATGGCTGGATACTTTCCGGACAGCCCTCAAATATCCCTCACGAGGTGTTGTCTGTCTCTAGAAGAAAGAACATGTTTACAGGGACCAGATCTTCCTACTGATGTCACAACTGTCTGGCCAGTGTGGGCGTATTAATGATACAACAGGACTGAACATTTAAAATAGAGCAAGTCTGACACTATAGGCCCAAACTGCTGTCAATGTGTATTAAATGGGAGGGGAGTTGATTTTTAAAACCAGAATTTAAGTGCCTGACTCCACATCATCTTTACAAAGTTAGTGCCCTGGAACCTCCTCCTAGGGCTGGGTCTGCCTCTATTTCTCAGCTGTCAAGCTTTCTGTTTGGTGGAGGAGTGATTTCTTACACGCATGTACACACACACGCACGTGCACACACACACACATACACACACGCACGCGTGCAAAGACACGCATACACATACACACGCGCACAGGCACGCGCACGTACACGCGTGCACACACGCACACACGTACACGCACACGTACACGCGCACACACACGCACACACGCACGCACACGCGCGCACACACGCACAGATGTACACGCACACGTACACGCGCGCACACGCGCACACGCACGCGCACACGCACGCACACACACGCACACACGCACGCATATACGCACACACGCACGCGCACACACGTACACGCGCGCACACACACACACGCACACGCACGCGCACACACCTCTCCTAAATCCCACCAGCTCTTTTGATTGTGGAGTCATTGGCATGTTAGGACTTCAACCTTCATTGCATTCCTCTGGGAGGAACAAGGGGCTTCTTCAGCAAGAAAGATGAGGGGGTTAGGGGCTCACGCTGAGCTATTCTTTCCAGTGAAATGAATTCTAGCTCTGTCTGAAGGAGCTCCGTGAGGCTAAAGCCTGGAGGCTGCGCGCTCCTGATGCCGTCAGGCTGGTTCCCTCCCAGCCTCCTCTCCAGGGGCTTCCAGAACTTCTCTGTCCGGAAATCCTTGGTGATGTCTGCTCCTGCTGAGCCCTTCCCTCCTTAATCAAGCTCCCCTTCCCTCCCTACCAGGCCCGGCGGCTGATCCCGTGGTCTCTAACCGTAGTTCCCGGGCTTCAATCCCCCTCCCCGCCCCCGCCCACCCGAGGAGCCGGCGGTCCGCTGCCCATTCCTGTTCTGCTGCCTTTCCGCGCCCCCTACTGGCCAAAGAGGTTACTTCCGTTAACCCTTGAGATTTTAGATTGTTTCTCAGGAAAAACATAATCAAAACTTTCAGAGGCTTATTCCGTCGGGCTTCCAAGCTGATAATTAAACAAACAAAGAAAGAGGGAGATACATATAATAGAGGTTGAAATAGTTTTCTTGTTTTTATTTGAATCTTAAATACAGGTAATTATGTTGAAGAAGATACTGCTTAGGTAATTTGATTTACAGGGGATTTAGGCAAAAACAAGTGGTTTATTCCAATAATGTGGCTAGCATCTCTTTGATCCTCATTCTCTAGTTAATTGTGCAATTTTGCATTTTACATAGTTTGAAGTATCTTGCACACTAATCAGAACTTCTGACATACGAGGTGTGATCAAAAGATACGGCCAATGTTTACATTTAAAAAAATGATTACGGTAAAAGACACATTGCCATTCATAGCCCTCACAACACTCCCCCTCTCATCAAACAATGTGTCTTTTACTGTAATACATTTTTTTATTTAAACATTCACCACATTTTTCCCCCTTTTTTTGTCACACCTGAATTGATTCACTTCTGGTACGGCAATTTCTGTCAAATAAAAACATTTGTCCTCATCCACCTTATGCACTGTACCTGGCACTGAGTGACTTCTAGCTCTTTCCCAAAGTCAAAAGGTCCGTGCAGGGTAACCGTTTGAATCGATTTGGGACATCGAGGCGGCCGTGAGAGTGCAACTAGAGACCCTCATAAACGAGGACTTCCAGAACTGCTTCAGAAAGTGCCAAGAAGGATGGGGTAGGTGTGTTCAAAGTGAGGGCAACTATTTTGAGGGAGGTTAATGGCAACGTGCCTTTTACTATGATAAATTATTTTTTTATTTAAACACACACTGTATCTTTTGATCACACCCTGTGTACTGCCAGGTGATGTTGTAGACCACACTGTGAGTAGTGAGGCAATCTGATCATCTGATTAAAGGGATTCCTTCTCATTAAAGTGCACACGAACGTTAGGCCCAACACAGCTGGCGTTTGCATTTCAATGGGAGTCCTGCTCTTTCCAGAAACCCTGGGAGATTTCCGGAAGAAAGTGGTGTGACCTTACTCTTTTTTTAAGCCTCTTTTGTGGAAATGATGATGGGGGAGCGAGGGGGTTAATTCCAGGAAATGCCTAAGTGGTGTTTCTTTGGTTTCCCATTCCTTTTCTGTGCCCCTTTCTACCTCTCCCACCCATGGCTCGTCCATCCTAGACCCCTCTTCTACCCTGTGATGCCAGGGCATGAAGAAAAGGACACATTTTAATGTTGTTATAATATTTACATTACATACTCTTACATGGTAAAATGTTTACAAATTATTTGTAAGGGATGGGTTCATATTCCCACTTTGCCCCAGAAGTCAGGTGCATTATGGCATCTTTCCTGACCAAGTGCTTGAATAGCCAGTATTAACTTTGAAAAATGAGTAATGCTTCCATATTTAGAGATAAAAGACCAGAAAAAAGGAGGTTCGGAGTCTGCTCTGAATGAACTGGTGTCTATTTAATAAGGACATCACTCCAGTAGAAAGAATACTGGATTGGAGCGAAGAGTTGAATACTGGATTCAGCTCTACTCTAGCTGAGTGATCATGAGCAATAGCAATAGAAACTGAGCCTCAATGTACCCATCTGTCAAACCTATTCATTAGTTAAACATTAGTTAAATGTTTATTGAGTATTCCCAATGAGGCCTTTAGACAGTTAGTAAGTACTCAATACTCAAGTATTGATCAAATTCTTGTGTCTATTTAAGTCACAGGATTTTTAAAGTTCGCATCTACTTGCTCCCAGGAAATGACACACAGAACAAGGACTCCATTTCTTTCTGTGATGTCATGAGGAGGCAACCCCACCTGTTTCTGTTGCTTTCCTGAGATTGTGTCAGGAAGCCCTGAAGACTCAGCCAGCTGGGTTTGATAGCAGCTTCCCCTGTTGGGTGATGGTCAAGGACGGTGTCCAGCTGCACCTGAGTAAACTGGGGCTGTGAGTTGGGGCTCTTATACCTTGGGTGGGCTCAACTCTTGGGGATGCTGGCACTGGCCAAGAGGAAGCGCTGGAGCAGTCTAGGGCCAGATGGGACCAGGGCTCGGGAACTTTCTCAGCTTGAAGGGCCCACCCAGAGACAACGGTGCAATTTGCAATGTCAGAGAGGTCAGCCATGCCATGGCTCCTGAGAATCAGCACATTGGGGGTGGTGCCCCTGCCAGCGACTTGGAAGAGAGGAAACAAGCTACAACCTCCAGGGGAGAGACAAGGGCAAGGATGCCGCAAGGTGTTGAATTCCTGCCCAATGGGCTATGATGGTTCTAGGCAATGCTCCAGACCCAGCAGTGGACTGGAATACTAAGCAGGAAATTGAGGCTGCAGGCTGGTGCTTGGCCCATCAGACACCCAGGTTGCAGAGGCAAGATGAATTCCAGACTCCACATGGTGTTAATCCCTGCCCTGGGGGATTCCTCTGAGCCTGGCCGATGCTGTGTCTATAACTGGCCAGGATTGGGGAGCCAAGGATTGTGAAGAAAACAATCAGAGGAGGAACCCTGGTTGATATCCTCAGTCCCGGTATTGCCATGCCCACCCCACCCCTTACTGGGGCATATTGCTTTACGCAAATAGGAAATCATGTCCCCGTCTCAGGGAGGTTTTTTTAAACAAGAGTGAAGTTCTCAAGTATTACTACTTCTGGGAAACGTAACATGTTGAGCTCAGCTTCCCATTTCCTGTACTGAAAATTCTGGGGCAAATGTATTGTCAATGTCTTCCCACCAAGACCATCAGGGACACATATTTGTAGTTAAACAAGCGAGTTGATGAACTCTTCGCAGGGAGGAACAACGCTCACTGTGGAGATCTGTGGGATGTCGTGAGAAGATATTTGAAATGACTTATTGTAGGATTGGGACTGTGGTCGGCTGACTTTGGGAGAGGGTCTAAGGAAGCAGGGGCTTGTTCTGGAATGGCTTCTTTCAGAGCGTGGAAACAATTCTATGATGAGGCCTCTCGAGCAGACGGTCTTACCTAAAGGGAAGAGAGCATAGAGCAAGGATAAAACCATGACTGGTAAAGAGATAGCAGGCAATCACATGAGCCAGGAGTAACGGGAGTGGTTGGCATTGTGTGCACTGAATCATGATCATGTCTTTTGTGTGTTCTCAGATACCGTTATGCAGTGCTCTTGGTGGGTCACGCTATCGTGGCCTCCGTGGGTGCGTGTGTCTGAGGTCATTGTTCTGTGACATGTGCAACAGGAGACACCATAGCTCACTCTGAGCATCGGACCAGCTCCTAACAATACCTCAGTCTGGTCGTAGGTGCCAGACCAGTTCTCAGATACGCTGGCCCGTCCATTTCTAGCAGGTTGGAAGAAGGAGGGTGTAATATGTGTGTTTTTGATAGTCAGAGTTTTGGGAACACAGAGAAACTCATGTTCTCACGCTCGTATTTTGCTGTCAGTTCTCATACTTCATGCTGCAGTCAGGGAATACAGTACATTCCATAATACTTCAGGAATCACACTCAGATGTTGTTATTTACATTTTTAAAAAAAGAGAGCAGTGATGGCATGGAAAGTTAGAAAAGTTACCGGTGATCATGCAGAAGGTGAACCAGGCAGAACTGCGAACAACGCGGAGTGAGCTTCTCGCATCCTGTGCTAGCTGGTCACCAAAGTCACAGCAAGGCTGTCTGTTGCTAATGCACCGACAGTGGCTTTGTCGTGGGGCATGGTGGTGCTGGTGGTGATGAAGATGATGATAGTATTCAGGGTCAGGAATGTATCATAGGCATATCTGACTTTAACATAGAGATGTTCATTCTTTAACATAACCCATCATGGCATAATTTATATGTTTCTTTTGAGCCAAGTTAGAGTTTTGGCCAGTTTTATCTCTCTGGACAATAAGTCCATTGAGTTTACTGACCATTCTGTGAAGAAGCACACCTTCATTCTACTTTTATTGATTCACTAGAGTATGTGCTACTTGAAGACAAGGGCACTATCCCCATGAGCTGTTAGAGGGCAATACCGAGTAAGTGATTATGGTGAATGATGTGTATTTAGTTCCTAAGGAGCTATATTATCCAAGTACTAAGATTTTATGAGAAACCCCAAATCTCCACAGTCACTGAAATGGTAACCAACGTTTTTGATCCTTCTCTGTTGAATGAAAACAAATATCCACAAAATACTTAGACATGCATGTTTTATAGCAGCTTTATTCATAAACACTTGAATGTCCATCGATAGGGGACTGGAAGAACAAATGGTAGTGTGCCCATGTAATAGAAGGAAAGTAGTACATCGACATGGAAAATTCTTAGAAATGTTATGCTGAGCAAAATGAACTGGACACGAAAGGTTACACATGGCGTGGTTACATTTATGTGAAAAGGCAAATTTCATTTACAGTGACAGAAAGCAGATCAGTGGTTGCCTAGGTCTGGCAGTGAGAGGCTGGTTGATGGAAAAAGGCACAAAGACGTTTTTGAGGTGATGAAAGGGTCCAACATCTGATGCTGCTGGTGCTCACACAGATTTATGCATTTGTCCAAACTCATGAAACTGTATACCTGAAACTGGTGAATTTTACTGTATGAAAAATCACCCAATAAAGTTGATTTTTAAGAAGTTTGTCTTCACTCCACATCCTTCTCTAGCTGCTGTCTCTTTCCTTGACCCCCATTTAGAGCAAAACTTCTCAAAAGAGCCGTCTAGACTCTTTTCACTTCCTCTCCACTGGTTCTCTTTAGGCTCTTGTCAGGGTCATTACGACTTCACTGCTGTGGCTCCAAGGGTCAATTTTAAGTCCTCATCTTGTGGGACATCGGCAGAGCTTGACGGAGCTGCTCGTTCCCTTCTCCTGGACACATTTCCATCACCCCTTAGAGTATTTCCACATCACCGGCAGTTCTTCCTCAGTCTCCCCTGTTTCCTCATCGTTGCTGAGACCACTGACCTTTGGAGGCATCCCCTTAGGTGATCTTATTCAGTCTCAGGGTTTAAAATGCCATCTCTATGCTGATGATTCCCAGAGTTCTATTTCCAGTGCAGACCTGTCCCTGCACTCCAGATTCATGTAACAAGCTACTTATTCATCATGCCCACCGGATGTCCCAACCTGACCTCCTGATTTCCACAGCATCTCCCCCACACCCCTGTCTAGCAAACCTATTTCTTAATCGGTCTCCCTCAGCTCAGTAAAGGGCAACCCCATCCTTCCAGTTGCTTAGGCCGAAAGCTTGGAGTTGTCCTTGGTTCTTCCACATCCCTCATTCAGTTCATTGACGTTCTATTGACCGTACCTCAAAAATATGTCTAGAATCGAACAACACTCAGCAGTCTCCTTTCAAACCAGGCCACTGTTGTCTTCCATGGATTGGTGCAACGGCTGCTACCTGATGTCCTTTGATGAGTAAGCAGTTGCTTTTGTGTTCCCCTGTAGTCTAATCCTCACACAGAAGTTAGCATAATCCTTTTAAAATGCAAGTCAGATCATGCCACGCTGCTGAAAGCAAATGCTCTAAGCGCCAGTGCTCCAAGTCCAGTGCTTTAAACCCACATCTTTGACCTAAAAAACCGAACCAGATCCAGCTTCCTGTTGCCTCCCCTTTCCTCACGCTGCTCCAGCTACACTGGTCACCGTACCCTTCCCAGAATGCCCCAGACATCCTCGTATCTCAAGCTCTTTGCATTTCCTTTGCCCTCTGCACACTTCTGGAATGTCCCCACCCCATCTCTCTCCCCCACCCCCGCCAGATATTCACATGATTCACTCACTCCTTCAGGCCTTTATTCGAGTGTCACCTTCTTAGGAAAAATCTGGGACAGCCCGCTTGAAAATTGCAATCCCTTATGTATGTCTTTCTACACTGGGATTCTCTCTTTTCTCTCTGTTCTGTTTTCATAGAATTTATTACTATCTGACATAGTACATAATATGATTATGTGTTTGTGCATTGCACACTTTCTTCCACTTAAATATAAACTCTCTGAGGCAGGACTTTTTGGATCCATTTCTTTGGCATTTTATCTGCAGAGCCTGGACTACAGCCAGGCACAAAGGAGATTACACAAGTCTACTGTTCACTAACGAATGGAAGGCAGTTGAGGCCTAGGAAGAGTAAGTGAATTGATAAATGCTATATAAGAATTGCTTTTCAGAAAAATCAACACCCTGCCCTTGGACCTGGTCCTCACACTGTAGAATCATGCTAAAATTGTTTTTTGGTGAACTCACATATATGTCTAATAAACTTCCCCAGGCACGTGAGATGCCTCTAGAAATTCGTTACCATTTTTAAGTTGATTGATGTCGGCGGTGCATTGTGAAGTTTTCTCAAATATGATCACTGATGAGTTGATGACTTCACCACTATTAAAGGGTTTGTAATGGCTGATGAAAAAAATACAGGCATTCTCCACCAGCCTCTGAAATAACTGTATTTTTAAGTGTTCCTGCATTGTTTCTCTATAAAAGAGCTGAAAGGATGCGTACTCAGTGATGGAAAAATTAGTATAACATTTTAGTCCAGTTCCTGCAAATAGGAGTAGTTGGTGATGAAGTCCAAGATCGTCAGCCTTGGGTCTCCCTGGGCAGGGTGGAACCTGGTTCTGAGGCTGTGAATGTGGACCGAACTCTTGTGGGTATGTATGTTCCTGAACTAAACTTACAGGTAAAAACACTTTCGAGATTTGCAGTATCCTAAAAACAGAAAGTAAGCCAGTGCCAGCGACGTGGCCTTGGAGCAGGTGGTGTAAGCCTTCACACGAATAAAGCCGTAAGTCTGACATTCTTGTGATTAAAGAGAATCATGTTTTAGTGATTGTAAGCTTACTCAGGTGTGCTGTTTGTTCAATGTGTCGTGACGTGCCACTTGGCTCCCCAGACCCCGCGGATTTGCTGGGTAATTACCTTACTGAAAACCAGATTACTTATTGTGTGGATGTCAGCTCCCTGAGAAGGTGCCAAAGAACTCTCAGACAACTGGGAATTACCAACAATACTGGCCTGATGAAGGCGCCTGCCTTCTTCATGTCACGTGTGCTGCCGGGGTGGGCAAACTGGTTCAGGGACGTGAACTTCCTTCTGTGCTGTCGCAGGCCTCCCTGGATCCACCCTCCACCCTGGGGACATCTCACCACCCTATTTCCTCTGATGGGCTGGCGCTCGGAGACAGCTCCTGAGTTTTCAACCAAGAACAAACAATCTGACACTTGTCCTGGCAATCGCCTCTATTTGGGAACTTCTAAAGTGCTGGTGCATCATGACATCAGAGAATTCGATATTCTAGAAGTTAGACCTGTTTTGGAAACTGGAATACAAACACAATGTGCTTATTCATATATGAATAGATGTGAATACATACATATATATATACACACACACACACACATCTATTCATATATACACACATTGTGTTTGTATTCAAGTGTGTGTGTATATATATTCACATACATATTCATATCCATACCAAATACACACATATGCTATACACAGTGTCTTAGAGATGTTTGCGTTCTCTGGTGAAGAACCATTAAAAGCGAGGAGTTATTAATAGCTTGAAATCTGCTTCAACCTTCTGCTTGTTCTCTCCAAACTCATTTTCTTCTTCTTAAAATGAGGACAAAATAGTCATTGATCTTCGGTTTTTGTTAGGGTTAAATGAGGAAGAAAGAGCAGTCCTGACAAGGAACTGCTCGTGAGTTGTGAGCGCTAACTAACGTATTGGAGTTTATTATCAACCAAGTTCAAACAGAAGTGTAAGTGTGGGTAGACTGGGGCTTCAGCTGACAGGACAGTCTTCTTTTCCTTGGTTATTTTTATTGTTAGACTTACTGGGGTGACATTGGTTAACAAGAATTACATAGGTCCCAGGTGTATAATTCCACAGCGCAACGTCTATGTGTTGTGTTATGTGTCACCACCCAGAGTCAGTTCTCTTTCCATCGCCGTGTATTTGACTCCTCCTCCCTCCTCCCCCACCCCCTCCCCCTTTACCCCCAAGTAACCATGGAACTATGGACAATTTTCTAATCCCCGACCTCTCAGTTTCCTCATTTGCAGTCCCTGTAGGATGCTGAGCGATACTGCCTGGGACACAGAGATTGGTCAGCAGCAGGTGTCACTGTTACTGTTGTCGGATGCTCTGAGGTTCAGGAGGCAAAGGTCATCCAGAGACTAAATGATTCCTCTAAGTGCTTACTGAGTACTGGGGTACGAGTGAGGGGAGCGGAAATGCTTAAAACATGGAAACTACGGTCTCGTTGGTGAGGCTGACAGACTTACTTCTGCATGCCTGGGCTACAAGGCCTGGTTTTTAAGGAAGAAGGTGAGGTTTGGAGTTAGACCTCAATTCAAGTTCCGGCCTGCCACTTAGCAATTGGCTTCTTGGACTACCCAGTTAACTCTGACCTGTAAACTCCTTAATCTGCAAAACGACGGTAACAAAAATCAGGTTTGCGGTCAGGATAACATGGTATGACGTATTTAAAACTCTTTTCTAAAGGGCATATACATATTAGCTATGATCAGAAGTTATAAATAGCAATCTTATAGAACCAGAGCCTAATTAGGCACACAGAACAAAGAAAGGGGAAGTCATGGCTAGAATAATCCCAGAAAATATCCTGGAGAGAATGGACCTAACGCTAAGCATCAAAGGAAGGATATGGTTTTTTCAAAAGGAAAGACATAAGGAAAGGAATTTTCCAGTGAAGAAAACAGCATGGGCACAGGCGTGGAAACAGAAATGCAAGGGACGTGGCTAGGGACGGTGAGTGACCCATTCAGCTGGGATGTAGAATCCAGATGTAAGTAGTGGCAGTCAGGGTGACAGGCTGGTGGTCAAGCATGGTGGTAGGAGGGACATGGTATGAAGTCAGACAGGGCACAGCTTCATTCTAGGCTCTGTTGCTTACAAACTGTGTAATTTTGGGTGAATCAAACTGTCCTCGTGGAAGTGGTGCCTAACACCCAGGATTGTTGTGAATATTGAATGGGTCAGCACACATAAAGCACATCCCTGTGCTGGTCCTGAGTAATCACTTCAAAAATGCTTCATGTTATCCAGTGGTATTTAATCATCCTGACCTTTTCCACATTGATCTTTATTAGCTATTATCAGACACCCAAAAGCAGGACATACTTAATTACTCATGGCATAAATAATAACAGTAACGGAATACACCCCCAGTTCCACCAGCCAAGCAAATCAATCACTGTATTTTTTTCAGATTCCTTTTTGACCACATACATATCACATCATAGTTTTAATAATAGTATAGATAAAAGTTTGATAATAAATGCTGTGTATGTATTTTTTCCATTAGACATTCATAGATAATGCATCCTTTCTTATTGTCTAATCTTGAGTCTACTGGAATTTTGGTAACCCAAATGCTTGAAAATATCTTTGAGGCTTCAGATTACGCCTGTCATTTTCAAGGGGGGATTTATGAATGATGTGCATTTTGCAAGTATTCATCTGCATCCTTCATCTGATTTTTGGGAAGTGCTGCAGGATGGGAAAAGACCTAGAGCAGTGGTTCTCAAACATGACAACCTCAACTGGGTCATTTCTTTCATCTTCACTTTCTTGAGTTAGCTTCTATGACATGGCCAAAGGCACTTGGCATAGGTAACTGAGCCTTAGATGACGTAACTTGGCATGTCCCCCCGTCACTCCTTCATGTGTACGGCAGCCCACTCTAAGCCTGTTTTCATTGGCCACAGTGGAACGGGAACTACTGGAAAACCCTGCTTCACGACCGGCAGACACGGCTACCTGATTGCTTTGTGTTTAACTTGCTACAACCCAGTGAATCATCACTGTTCAGTCTTAGTAAGTTGAAGATTGGAACATTCAATGAGAACCTTTTCCATTGCCCATGAACATCACCTGACACAGGTCTACTTTCTCCCGGGTACAAGGTGCTATTTCAGGAGCTCCCCACACTCCTACTATTTCTGGTGCTTTTTTGTAATGCTGTATTTCATCAGATTTAATCACCCATCAGTTCTCAGATGCACCATTATTTCTTTCTCAGTGATGTGTGTTCCAAAAGGCCGCTAATTTTACTTGTAAGATGCCATTGTGATAATTGTGCATGTTAAAGTTAATCAAGTATGGTCATCTTTGCCCATACTATTGAAAAACAAATCTATTTTCCTTTTAAAATATACCTTTTCAATATTTAGATTTTACTTTTGAGTAAGTTCAATATTTCAAAACTGTAGTGCTCTGAGATGTGACCATAGTAAATGGGAATAAAATTGTGTTCATCAACAATAATAGGTTGATTTCAGGGTGGCCATACCCAGCGATTCTTGTATCTTGAGAAATATAAAGGAGGAAATGTTTTGAAACCCCTGAAAAATCACGTAACACTATAATGAGTGGGTGTGTGCATGTGCTTGCGTGTGTGTGTGTGTGTGGCTGTCAGGAAAGTATCCAGCCATGTAACATGAAAAATAGAGGCATGTGTGGCTGGATTTTTTCTGGACAGCCCTCGTATATATTTTTTTATTTTTGCCTATCAGTATATCTATTTTTCCTTCGATCAGACTTTAGATCATGGCTCTTTCCTTAATCATTTTGATATTCAAACTCTATTCAGCTATTTGGCTACAATTCCTCCATCTTCCATAATGCTATTGATCTATTCCTAAAAGTTCCTAATCTCTACTCAGCAGCCCTAACATGGAGATGTGACTAATTTTGGCTACAACAAGAAGCAGACCCGATTGAGTCCTCTTGTCTTCACCTAATTTAGTTGTTCTTTGCAGCTTGGAAAAATAACAGAGAGGCAGAAATGTCCGGGTATAATAGGTAGTGATTGAAAACCAAAGCCCAAGTTCAATGATGGTAGCTCTATCCAGCCGGGGCGGGGGGGGGGGCGGGGAAACAAGCTGTGTTATTTGTGTCTCTAGGTTGAACCTGGAAATGTGAAAATGATGATCATTATGAAACAGCCGTTCCTTAACAGGTCATCTAAGAAGCTTACCGGAAACGGGCCTCATTAGCCTGACGTCAGTGGTGGTGCACACACACTGGGTGTTTAGTTTGGAATATAGCAGTCCCTATTATTGGCAGGTTCCCTTTCCATGGTTTTGGTTACTTGCGATCAACTATGGTTCTCAAAATAGTAAATGAAAAGTTCTAAGACTAAACAATTCCTAAGTTTTAAATTTCTCAGCCTTCTGAGTAGCATGATGAAATCTCCTGCCATCCTGTTCTGTCCCACCTGGGACCTGAATCATCGTTGCATCCAGTGTCTCTGTGCATAGGTGCTCCTCATCTTTTAGTCCCTTATCAGAGGAACTGTCACAGAATTGCTGTGCTTCGAGTAGCTCTTATTTTACCCAATAGTGGCACCAAAGTGCAAGAGCAGGGATGCTGGCAATTTGAATAAGCCAAAGAGAAGCCATTAAGTGCTTCCTTTAAGTAAAAAGGTGACAGTTCTTGACTTACTAAGGAAAGAAAAAATTGCATGCTGGCATTGCTGAGATCTATGGTAAGAACAAATCTTTGATCTGTGAAATTGTCTAACATAATATCGTAAGTATGTATTTATAGGAAAAAACATAGGGTGTATAGGGCTAGCTATTATCTGCAGTTTCAGGCATTCACTGGGGTCTTGACACATATCCCCATGGAAAAGGGGAGACTATTGTACCTACTTTCAGACTAATTAGGGGAATATAATTTTTAAAAAATGTTGTTGTTTGAATGACAATATGCAAAACCCAATTCCTATGGTGCAATTTGCTATCTTCAAGATTGTATTCTTCAAGTCTTCTCCTTTAAGTGAACACAAATACTTTTTTATTATAAATTCAAGTGAAATAGTTAAATAACAGAATTGTTTATATTCAAAATGGCTGACAAAATTTCCTGTATAGCTCTACAATCTTTTCCTGAGAAAATAATCCAAGATGTTTTCCTCTCTGTACAAAGAAATGCTAAAAGATACAAAATAAATTATTTCCATGTATTTACATCTGATTAAGAAGAAAAGATGGTGCTTCTTGAATATCATGCAAAAAATATCTGTAGCTGCTCAACTTGAAATATGGTCCCAGAAGATAAAAACAATTCATATGAAAAGAACCAAATCATGGCAAAGCAGTTTGATGGAATGACTATAAAACAAGCTTGTATGAAATAGTTACTGACTTAGGTAGGAACATGGAATGCCAAGACTGGTGCAATTTCTAAATCCAAATGAGAACTTTAAAGTTTATTTTAAGCTGTAAGAACGGCTTCTTTTTGACGAGGACAGAATTAAACACAGAACCCTGCACTCAGCCCTCTCGAGGCAAGTGTAGCTAATGACAGAGATAACCTAAAAAGTTCCATAGAAGACATTTTTCGTAGGGTTAGAAGTATTTTTCTTTTATACTAAATTTCAGAGCATGTTTACTTACTTTAAAAAAATCATCGTAGGTGTTTGCAATTGCAAAGCACAGTGTTAAGTTTCTCCAGACTCTGGAATCAAAAAACTTGTTGGAAAATCCCCTCTTCACCTCTCAACACTGGATACCGGATCTCTTGGGCAAAGTTCTCAACTGCAGAAGCTTCTCTCTCTGAAATGTGAATTGGGGTTTCTGGAATACTTGCTCTGCAAACTTAGGTCATTCGGAGCATCAAATAAAATAATGTATGCAGATACATTTTTAAACTGAGAAGTATCACAAATACAATGTGTTATCCAATGAAGTTACTAAACCCCCTGATATTAAGCTAAGATACCGTCTTGAAATGTAGAATGCTTATGACACTATTCTAATTTTCAAAGCATTTTAATTCTTAAACATCTACATTTAAATTATTTTTTTCGTTCTGTGTCTCTTCCTTTACTCTTTCAGTTTTTAAATTCTTCCAGTTTTCCTTCAGCTATTTATTTGATTTTATAATATTTATCTCTTATATTGTTTAAAGATTTTGCTGTTCCTCATTGTGATCATGTTTCTGTTCTCATCTTCTATCATCATTTATATGACAATTACTGTTCTATGTTCTGGGGATACAGTGGTAAAAAGGGAGTGTTCCCACCTCACCAGTCCTAAGATATTTATAAGGTGTGATAAAATATGGTGAATGCTTAAATAAAAAAATTTATTACAGTAAAAGACACATTGCCATTAATGTTCTCAGAACACTCCCCCTCGCTTCGAACGCACGTATCCCACCGTTCTGGCCAGTTTCTGAAGCAGCTCTGGACGTCCTCTTTTGTGAGTGTCCGAGAAATGGGCAAAAGGTTTTATTCTCCATCATGACAATGCTCCGTGTCACCCGTCACTTCTGGTACAGGAATTTCTGTCAAATAAAAACATGACGGTGTGTCCTCATCCACCTTATTCACCGGAGCTGGCACCGTGTGACTTCTGGCTCTTTCCCAAAGTCAAAATGACCACGAAAGGTGAACGTTTTGAATTGACTTAGGGCATTGAGGCAGCCACCGCAGCTCATGACACTCACCAGAGAGGACTTCTAGAAAGTGGCAAGAAGTATGGGATAAGCATGTTAGAAGTGAAGGGGACAAACGGCAATGTGTCTTTTACTGCGATAAAGTCTTAAAAATGTGAACATTCACCTTATTTTTTAAAATCACTTCTTGTATAAATAAAATGCTAAATAGTGTTAAATGCTATGAAGAAAGAGAAAACAGTGGCTCCTGAATCATGGGCGTGACATGGAGGAAAACATGACTCCAGAGGCAGGAAGCAAGCCCCCCAAAGTTCTGAGTCAGAAGGAGCAAGGACGCCACGTTAGAGGGGCACGTGGGCCCCGCAGAGGCGGGGAGGGAGCCGAGGAGAGATGGTCAGCCGCAGAAAGGAGCTCGCGTTTGATTTTGAGTGTGATGAGAGCCTCTGGGAAATTTGGGTCGGGTAATGCTACGATCTGATTCTCGTCTGCACAAGTCCCATGGCTGCTCCCCGGAGGACCCAATGCAGTGAGACAAGAGAGAGACAGACGGCTTTGGCTGAGTTCCTCGAGAGGTGACGATGGCTTAGACGTGGACAATGGTGGTGGGGATGATGCACAAAGACCAGTTTCAAGGTACATTTTAAGAGGATATGGGGAAGGGGGTAGGAGAGTCTCCGAGGGCTATGTGGAGGTTTTGACCTCTGCAACTTGATAAGCTGTGGGGCAATACAACCGGTGGAGATTGAAGAAGTAGATTTTTATGGTGGGGGTGGGAACTCAAGAATTCTGTCATAGACACATCAAATTTGAGGTGTTCCACACGCACATGTTGAATCTGGTGTTTGGGGCAATCTGAGATAGACATATGAATTTGAGGTTCTTTGGTTTGTAGATTGCATTTAATCCTATAACACTGGGCAATGAAGCTTGATGAAAACAAACCAAAAAAGCCCCTGAAGATTAGGGCCTGGTACACAGTGACATGCAAATATTAGGAAAAGGAAGAACCAGCCAAGAAGGGTAAGAAGGAAGAGCTGAAAAGGTAGGAAGATTATTAGCAAAGAGTAGTGACCCAGAAGCCAAGTAACATGTTTCAAAGACCGCAGAGCCTGAAACTTGGCAGAAAGGAAGAGGAAGATGAGGGTGAGAGAGAACCCCTGGGTAAGGCAAGAGGAAGGCAGGAGCAGTTGTACTGGATGCCCTTGAAAATGACCTCAGAGCCTTCTGGGCCCCGCGTCTGACTCTGGGTAGCCAGGCTAGAGAATGTGGTCATTGTGGCGCGACCTTCCGGGCTTCGTAGACATGGCTTCAGATCCTGGTTTCTGAAGGCGGAGACAGACGGGTAGCCCATGGGGCTGCTGGTTCGTGCAGCGCGAAAGGCGGTGCATCGGATCCACCAGGAGACACTCAGCTGCTGCAATGAAATGTCCAGTTTTCTCACCTCGGTCCCAAATCACAGTCAGTTCGTAGACTGGGAACCCACTGTCTGAAGGGGAGGTTAGACGCTCTTGAAGAACAGCTGTGGTCGGAATGGTTGCGTCCCCTCAAAACTCGTACGTTGAAATCCTAATGCTCTGGGTGAGGGAGTTAGTAGGTGGGGCTTTGGGGAGGTGCTTAGGTCATGTGGGCGGAGCCCTCCTGGATGGTGTTATAAAGGAGGCCCCACAGAGCTTCCTCTGGGGAGAGGTTGACAGTCTGAAATGCAGAAGGGTCTTCACCGGAACACCACCATGCTGGCCACTGATCTTGGACTTCCAGCCCCTTATGTTGTGTATAAGCTGCCCAGTCGGTGGCATTTGGTTACTGCAGTCTGAAAGGACTAAGAACACCGCAGTCTATATGATAAACACCGCCCTGAACCTTCCCCAAAGAGCCCTGTGGTCATGTCCCAGGTAACCGGGTGTTAGGGAAAAGGGGATGCCCAGACTTTGCGAGGACTGCTGGACCAAGGGTGTCTGAGCCCTCAGGAGAATCCAAAAACCGTCACGGTCCTGCAGTTAGAGTGGGGTTTTTGGAGACCAGGAGGGACATGGAGGTCTGGTCCATGCCTGTCCCCAACTGGGGCCAACACAGTTTCATTACTGGGGACATCTATGCAGATGCTGAAGTCAGTAAAACTGCTATCAGGGAATAGTGATAGAGACAGAGGTGTTGAGATCAGAGAATAAAGAGGCGATACCCGGGAGGGCTAGATTACTGCTAGAGGGAATGGTAGCAACGGACTAACCTGAGGCGTGGCCTTCGGCGGCCCTGGGATTGAGGGAGGGGAGGTGGCCTGAATGCATGAGCGATGAGGGCTTTTACCTCACCCCAGGCCTGCTCTGAAAAAACATGCAGCCATCCCTTGATCAAACTATACGCCATCAAACTATACGATTGTTCTCCGCCTCCCCACACTTTTGCGTCACGGTCAGTCACCTAACCCACCTGACGGCCTCCCAGGCGATTTGGTTAAACACCAGTAACCACTGGACCTCAGAACAGAATGGAGGCTGTGTCGTCATCGCTGTTCAGCTCCAAGTCTAAAGGGAAACACGGCTCGGGCTCCTGTCCCCACTGCCAGTGCCGCTGGCAGCTGAGAGCGTCCATGAGACACTGTTGTTCAACGAGCTTCAAGCTCATGGGAGGAGAGGCGGTCCGTGAAGCCAAGGTCTCGGCAGTGCTTGCTGCCAGGCGACGCTGCACAGGTGTTGCTTTCCTTCACCCTTGGGTTTCATAACACTTTGTCACACCCATAAGGGATGTCACACCCAGACGCGAAGAGTCCTGGGTAAGGGAAATTCTGTACCGTGCGTTCCTTACGTGTCTCATCTTCTCTGAGGACTCACATCTTGACGCCAAGCCTCAAGCAGGTCTCAGGTGGCACTTCTTAACAATACCTCAGCGCCTTTCATAGAGACAATAAAAGGACTAAATAGGCCAAACAGAAACCACTCTGTGGAATGATCCTCCATTCGGGTTGTCCTCACATCAATACACAGGAGAGCATCCAGCCATGTCCTATGAAAAACAGAGGAATTTATGGCTGAATTTCTTTCCGGACAGCCCGCGTGTACAGCAGATGACACAAAACCTGCCCCCCATAGAGGATATACTGGCACTGGTGCTCCATTCAGGCACTAATGGACCTTAGAGCCAGGAGGAGACGAGCCATGAACGTGTCCGTGTTCTGCTTCCATTCAGAGCATTTGCTCCTACTCATCCTTGATTGCTTCGATGTCACGTGCTGGTTTCTATTCCACCCTGATTCATGCAGATAATCTAGCCTCTTGATAATACTCAAAATTCAGAGGGCAAGGTATAGATTAGGTTCCATTCTGTCCTTTTTTCTATTAGCTTCTGTGTAAGTCATTGCAACACTGGGGAAATCAAAACGTCAATGCACACTAAAGAATATTCAACGTGGAGCAGTCCCCCCGTGGCCCCCAAACGGCCTCTCTCCACTCTGTTCGTGTGAATGGGCAGCTGCTGGACTCAGCAGGCTGGAAGCTGCCTAAGTCGGTCTCCCCTTGTGGAGGGGACACAGCTGGCAGGAATGCAGTGCTCCCCACGTGCCAGGCCCTGGGCTCGGGGTTGTTGAAACACAGCCTCCTCTTAGGACCCCATTTTCTGTCACAGCACCGAACACCCTCCTCCCTAACCCCCAACCCAAACTGTGGCTGACAGGTTCACTTGTGGCCTCCCTTGGCTTCCCCTGTTTCGCTGTGAACGTCACCGCACGTAAATGAGAGTTTTTATGTTTCCCAGAATCCCCCAGAGAGAAGCCACCGGCGTCAAATGCAGTGTACGGGCGCTGCTGGGAAAGAAAATTCTCGGTGCTTCTGTACTCCGATAGCTCTGAGCCGTGTGGCCGGCAGCTCCACGTGGGGAGGCTCCGGGCGAGTGTCGAGGTGGGCACTAGAGTCTGCCTAGTTTCTCTCCCCCCATGCCCCTGTCACCAAGGCTTCTCCATGGGCACACTCTCTTCTATATTTGGTGACATGTGACGGCTCCACGTCTTCTCCCTGGCTTCCTACGGGGATCCTCAGATTTCTCCATAATGTAGTGTCCTACTGTCGGTAGGTAAGGGCGTATCTTGCTTCTACTGTGCAGATATTTTGTAGCTGTTTGCCTTTTAATTAAGGGGATCTGCTACCGCCACTCCACGGCTTCTGTTCAGGGTTAACCCACCTTCCAAATACGCCGCGGGAGGAGGGAGGCTGGTGGTCACGGGACGCAAACGCTTTCAGACACGCAGGAGCCAGAGAGTGGCCCCGAAATAGTGTTCTCACCCATCTTCCTGCCTCGGTTCGACTGGTCCAGGCAAGTTCGTTTGGTTGATTTTTAGCTAAGTTGCTTCAACAGACACAGCTGAGTGACTCGTGTGTGTGTGTGTGTGTGTGTGTGTGTGTATTTAAAACAGAGAGAAATATAAACAGACTCAAAAAGAAGCAATGGAAAAGAAAATGTTAAAAATGAAGCAGAGAAATGAAGGTTTCCAAAACCCTTAATAAAGCTATATATAGTAAGTTACATTTCCTTCATTCCCCAGTAAAGGTCACCTGTCTTTATTGACGTGTCCCTTTTAATTTTCCACTGATCTTCCCCAGGGAGCTGCCCTTTGCATCTTCCTGCTTCTCTTGTGCCCTCCCCTCCTTCAGCCTTTCTTTCTTTCTTTCCTCGGATTTAATGCGACCTGTTTAGCTCTGGCCCAGGAGGAGGCTCGTTGTGGCTTCTGCTTTTAGATCATCCCTGGTATCAATCTCTAGTCTCTTTCCTGACAATATGCAAGGGGAATGCTCAGGATGTTCTCTGGAATGTTCTTCCATGGGGTGTCCCAAGAGTTTGGGTTCTCTCTAGCCACCCCTTGGGGTGTTCATCTTAAACGTGCCTGCTCTCCTTGTCTGAAGATTCCCAGGCCTGGAGACGTTTGGGGACTGGAGGGCATCTAGACTTTTCTGTAGCTTTAAGGGTGGTGATCCTGGAATGGAGAGAAATGCCGAGAACAAAATCAAAACCAAACCAAACCAAAGCAGAGTTGGAAAGCAGAGTGTAAAGGCCTGACACTGTGAGACAGAGGTGTTTGTCTACCACATTCCTTCATGTCCAGCAGCCCCCCGTGGGGGAGGGGAAGGGTTTCCTGTCACGGGCTTTTCACTGGGCCTCCACCTCCCAGGAAAAGAAATTTGGAAGTAGTGACTCTTCTGGAGCCGGGAAAGCAGACTGAGCAGTGACCTGGGGAGTCACCAAAGAAAGCTTGAATTTAATTCACCTAAAGAGTATGAAGAACTAAAACTTGCCGGAGTCTGTGTGAGGCTCTTGTGTCCTGAGAGGTAACTATGGGACAGAAGGATTGGCAGGATTTGGTGCCCCGTGGGACCCGGGACGTGGGAGCAAGGGCGTGGTGGAGGTTAGCTCCCGGGAGTCCTGCTTGGGTAATTGGGAGGGAGGTGATGATGTGGGGAACAAAGGGGCCGTAGGAGGAGCAGGTTTGAGCAAGGCGAGGCAGGGAGGGAGTGAGGACTGATATGTTTGCTTTGGCTGCACCGAGTGGGACATACCTTCAGGCATCCGAGTGGCGACTCCGGAAATGCATGGACGTGTCAGTCGTAGGTTCAATAAAGTTCAGGATTGGAAACGATCTGGGAGTCATCAGTGTAGGCAGAGCCAGTTACTAACGTCATTCTGACTTTATGTTTCCTAATATGGAGAAACAGAGTAAGTGTCAGCTGTGAAATAATAGAAAATATATTAGAAGGACAGGGCTTCTAAGACCATTTAATTTCCTAAGTGTAGGAAGACTAGGAAAATCTTTTGTTCTAATAATTGGACTTTTGTCCCAGTTCCTGACACCAAGCTCCTAAATCCCTTGGAATTTTCTAGGTAATAGCAGAGTCTTTTATTGTATTGAGGTGACTCTTGGTGGGCTCCTGGGTAGCTTCAGAATGGGGTCTGGTCACCAGAAAAACCAAACCAGGAGTAGTCCAGGGTTGTATGACTGTTGGAGGTAGTCTTTGTCCAATCTGAGTGAGTTGTTTGCAGGCTCTCTTCCATTATACAGGCAATTTATAGGGCACCTCTTCTGTTTGGACTATCGCCTGCCACTTGTGGAAAAACCTGAAACCCCCTGTTAATACTTTCTCCAGAGAAATCGATAGTGTCTGGTGGCCAAGCTACAGCCAGATCTGCCTACATAATTTGTGGGGCTCAGTGCAAAATACAAATGTGGCCCCCTTGTCCACAGATTATTAAGCATTTCAAAGTAGTGGCAGCAGAACATTATTAAAAAAAGTGCAGGGTCCTTCTTAGCGTGGGGCTCTGGGCTACTGCAGGGGTTGCCCACCCATAAAGCTGACTCTGCCCACAGTATTTCCAGAATTTGCTATAGGGACATCCCCCGGCTTACCATTTGCATTGAGGGGAACATCTGGAGCGTCTCCACATTCACGAACAGGAGTTAAATCATCACACCAGGCGTCGGCGCGGTGCAGGGCCAGCCCAGAACTGAGCTCAGAGATTAGGAGAACAGATGAAGCTTTCTCCTCTTGAGCATTTGCTCGCCTAGTGGGGGAAGAAGCCCAACAAAAAGCATACTCGTATATTCTTTTATAAAGGTATCATTTAAATGCTGCCTCTCGGATGTTTTACTTAGAATTTCTCTCTCTCATTTGCCTTCTGTGTTCCTACCGTGCCCGGTGCCTTGACTGCATTCTTTCTTAGGGAAAATGGCCAGCACTTCATGGCTGACTGGACGTGAGCTTGAACCCAAGTCCTCCTGCCCAAAGGGGTCTTTCCAGTAGCAGGGTTTCCTGCAGAACCATGCCACGATGAACTCATGGGGATGAGAAGTTACTGGTCCCATGTGGGCAGCCAGGTGGGACAATGACAGTTGACATCCCTTGGCTGGTCCCTTGGGCTGTGAGCGTTGTATTATTTTTATGCATGCCACCGCCTGAGAAACGTCAGGAAGCTCTGTGTTCCACCACAGTTCTTACCGGGCTCCAAAGTCGCCCCACCACTGGGACTCTTCCTCCATGGTCACGTGCACCCTGCCTCTTGGGCTTTCATGTGAGCCCCAGGTATCGTTTCTCTTCTCATCGGCCTTTTGTCATGGCAGTTGTGGGCTTGTGACAGGGCTAAGACACGGGAACCATGGTCTCAGCTTCACAGGTCATGTTTCTATGGCTCCTTCACCTTCCCACGTGTAGGCAGATGTTAAAAATCTAGAAAGGGTTTGGCTGGTCTTCTTTCCTCCTAGAGGGGAGAGACGGGGTGGGATGAGCCTGAGGAAGATGATGGCTGTTCGGACCACATGACCAGTCTCTGCTCCCCTCCTCCTCTCCCTGTGGTCGGAAGAGGCAATTCTGCCCTGTAGACCTTGCTACTCCCCTTCTTTCTTCTCTCCTTCCTCTGATTGCACCCTCTCTGCACGTACAACGTTATCTAACGTCTGCGTTGCTTTGTCCCTCACAGAACCCCTTTCCTTAGCCTGAGCTTTGTCACCAGGCTATCCGTCTACTTGGGGAGGATTTATAAACCATGGCCAGCCCATTCCCAGTAGTGACTTTACTGTTAGCGGTGGTGCGGCCCACAGCCGAGGACCGAGGGGAGAGGCTTCTCAGAGACCTCGGCCCCCGGAAGAACTGGGCCTCCGTGGAGCGCTGCTCCGCTTGTTCATCTGATGTAAGTTGTGCAACTCACGTTGTTTCCCCTTTGCAACAGAATGCGGAGAACCACACCCATTCTAGGTTCTAGACTCCCTGGACTTTCAGAACTACTTCGTGGGCATATTTGGGCAGAACGCTACCAAAATGTTGTAGGCCTTTATCACATGCTGCTGGAACACTAACCTTTCCCTAATCTTCATTTCTTTTTTCCCTGCTTCCTAGTGATTTTATGTTTTTAATATTGACATGGTGCTTGTATCATATGCCGCTTTAAGTAATTTAAAAAGATGAAGTAATAAATAAAAACATACACAAACAAACAAATGTAGAGGGAATGAAAATCTGTCTTCAGAAGCCCTCATTCCCACCCCCACCTGACTCTTCCCTTCCCACTATGTGTGTTCCACAAACCCTCTGCAAAGAGGGGAGCAACACTAGCGACAAAACGAAATGATAGACCCGTGAGTATTTGCCCAGGAGTAACTGAGGGTCATGTGACTAAATCATCCAATCACACGCCTTAGCGCTCAGTCCCATGTTGGCGACTTGCTTGTGTTTTGCAAGAGGAGGCCCATTTGCACGTGGGAAAACAGAAACTCCAGGAAGGCGAGAACAAGTCTTTTCTTTAATCAGCTCCTACTACAGACCACATTTCTGGTCCCCAGTGGAATGTGTTCGATGTTGAGGAGGATGGGGCTTCTGTCCGGGGCTGTGGGAATGGCGGTAGCAGCCGGTAACTGATTTTAAGATGACTTAATCCCCCGTCCGCATCTGGGGGCTGGGGGAAGAACCACGTGAACCCGTATAATCTTTTCAGTCTCACAGCTTGTAGGTGGGAGGCGGAGCCATGCTCAGCTGTAGATCTTCTCCCTGTGGTGTTCTCCATAAATTTAAATCTTGCTGCTGATGCAAAAACACAGCTCAAAGGCATCTCCCTTGGTGTAACAGCCACCTTTCTGGGCATTTCCGTGTCAATTAAGGCCTTGTACAGTAAATAGAATTATTTAACCTACAGCCAGAGCAGCTCTCAGCTCAAAGGAACCCTGGAGTGGATCCTTTTGAAAGCAAGTTTCTTCTGTGACTTAAGTAATCACATTCTAATTTATATTTTTTCTTAATTTGGATTGTAACTTAAAGAGTATGTTTTTTAACAAATCTTTACTTAACCTAAGTAAATAAATTAGTGCGTATCCTCTAATATTTCCCCCAGGACAAAATGTTCATAGACATGTCATCTTTGTAATTATATTTTAAGTCAATGATTTAAGCATAGCCTTATGAGAGACATGCATGTCAGGAAAGGTTTCTGCTTGTTAGCACTTACAAATCAGGGCCAGCCAGAGTCTAGCTTGTTCATCTAAGAATGGTTAAATGTGCCTGCTACACCGAGCCGTCCTGAGCGATGTGATGAAAGGCTGCAGAGGACTGTGCAGTATGTGACCTGCATGAAGAAAGCATTGGTTTAAATTGTACCCTGATTCCTTGGCTTGCCTTAAACCTGTTTGACCTTGAGCTGGTCTCTTAAAAATCACTGAGCTTTAATTTCCTCAGCTTAAACATGGGCTAAAATATTACACAGTGTCTCTCTGAGAACGTGGAGAGACAAGTTTCATCACACAGTTCAGCAAGTGCCAAGTACAAAGCATATTAGTCCTTGATAGAAACGGGGTGATTTTTGTTTGTTTTGTTTTTGTTATTTACATAGACCTCTCCTCTTTAAACTCGGCATTAGCGGGGTGGCCTCTGATTCAGGTTTTTCTAATTGCGCCTACCCAGTTGTTTTAAAGATTTCCCGGAATGTAGCAATCCCCCTTAGAGAGGACCATCTGCTTTGAAGAGGAGCAGGGAGATTTCTAGAGAAGAGCATGTTCGCCCTCTAGTGTGGCCCACGAGAACCAGTCCGTGAATTCATCAACGTGTCACACTCTGCTTTGTAAACAGGCTGCTCTAAATTATTATTTTATCCTGCCCTTGACTTGTATTCTCACGTTTTCACTAATTTAATTTGGCTGCTAGATATGTACTCGATCTCTCTTCCAATGAGCCATTTATGTTTTGTAATATTACGTATTTGGTTGGCTTGTTAAGCCGTTGAGGACAAGTAAAAATTTCAGAATTAGTTCAATTTTATTCTTACTGGGTGGTATTTGTATAGTCATAATTGTAATGTGACTGCTAAGTAGAATTTTGCCTAATTTATTTTGCCTTGGTTTAGCTTCAAATTAAATAACCTCAATCAAGCTTATGAACTAAAGGGGCTGATGCTTTGCATTTTAAAAGACCCTGCTCCTGGTGAGTTGAGGAGGGCAAGGGAATGCAAGCTCTCATAATTTCAGAATAGTGATAGGCATTTAATCACATTAGCATACAATGCACTAATGCATGCGATGTTTTCCCCATGGAGTGACTGAGCGCTTATATTGTTTTAAATGGACATGGGTGCCTCTTCACCAAGCTTTGAGCTTTATGTCAACATTTTTCATTCCTTTTTGGGACATCTCAATAAAGAAAATGTAGTAATGTAAGCTTCACAAGACCCACAGTGACATGCGCAAATATTTCACTGTCTTTTTCTGTTACATGACAATGTGCATCTTCATTGCTATTTCCACCTTTTTGCAAAGAACTTAACCCCTCACTTCCAGATCAGGTGATGGACTTGCGCTGGCTCATACGGACCCACATGCAAGAACCAGTTGTTCTGTTTTCGGAAATTCTACACGCTGTTCATTGTGAAAGAATTAAATTGTATAAATTTACAGCTAAATATTAGAAGACAGATTGTAAACACACAATGCTCATCACCGTCTAATGAGTTTAGGTGGACGAGGCACCCTTGCCTCATGTCCGTGCTCACTGGCCCGGCCCGTGCTCCTGGGCCCTGCTCGGTCCGTCTTTTCCCACCCAGGTCTCTGCTCAGCTGGCCAGGGCCCCCACCCCTGCCTTTGAGCCAGGCTCCCCACAAAGCGGGTGAGCAGCCGCTGTACCTAACCCTCTGCCTCTGAGCCGCGTTTCCCCTCACCTTTGTCTTTCAAGGCCACGTTGAGAGACGCTGTCGCCCGGGTGCCCCCCGTCCCCGTTTCCCTGCTGTACACACAAAATGAAGCTGAGGCGCAGGAAACCCAGCTCTGGCAGGGCGGGAGGTGCGAGAGAAGAGGGTGCTGGTGTGGTGCTGGTGGGTGTCCTGGAATGTGCCTGTTCCCCTCCGATTGTTTTCATGCTCAATCCAGATGTACCATGTCCATCTTACGACGGATTCCTGCGGGGCCCTTATGACCTGGAGGGTCTGGTGGGACTCAGCTCCTGGTCAGTAACGCTGGCTGAATGGCTCCTTGCGGTCCCCTCTCTACCAGTGCCAGGTAGCATGAAGGGGATTGCTTTTCAATAGGTTCGTAAGTCTCCACTGTAGAAGACGAGGTCTTGCTGCAGAACCCCCAGGACCTGTGGGGTGATCCTCTCACTGGATGTGCCACTGGCTATACGGAGTCTTCCTCATTATCGCTGTCTGCAATATGACAGCATTTGCCAGGGTCCTTTTCCCTGCTGGTAGGTTGGCGCCTCAGCCTGGATCTGCATCAGGACCCTTTCCCGTTCCAGCTCTGATAGATCCCAGTTTTTCCTGTCACCCAGTATGTGGGCTGGAACATTCCTCAGTGTGGAATACATGGCCCCCAGAACCTGAGCATTGCATTGGCTTCCTTGTGATTGGGTGCATGATGCAATCAACTGCTTTTGCCTTTGGAGTGGATGTCTCAGGGTGCCCCTAACCCCTGAACCATTAAACATTTTGCAGACGTGGCAGCCTCTAGATCGTTGCGAGTTTGATTTCCTATCCTCTGTAGCGCCCGAGTGGCCTGCAAGCCACCTCTTGCTTGATGTCATTGATGAAGTGGACCAATATGTTGTTCTTTGCAATGTTTGGATGGTTCCAGTCTCTTCTGATTATTTTATGTCAGAGAAAGGGGAGGGGGAGAGATAGAGAGAGACAGAGAGAGAGAGAGAGAGCAAGTGAGCGAGCGAGCAAGCAGGAGAGTAACGTAGCCCTGGGGCAAAACTTTAAACGTATTCTGTTGTTTATTCCATGTGAATACAAACTTCCCTATTTGGTTTTCTTGTAGCAACAGAAATGAACACTTTCACCAAATCAATGGCCGTGCACCACGCCTGAGGCAGCGATTCCACAGCCAGCATGGCGACTGCCGGTGGGGTTGAGCTTACGTTGGTCTACACTCCTCCTCCAGGGTTTATCTGGGGGCCCGGCTGGTGAACAGAACAGGGTATGATGGAGACCCTGACCCCCCCATCTTTTAGTTTCTTAAGGAAGTCACTCATCTGCTATCCTCCAGGGATGTAATATCACCTTTGATTCATTTTCTTGGCCAGAGGGGGTCAGCTTTAGAGACTTCTAGTTTGCTTCCCCTCTCTGACAGCTCCTGTGCACAGAATAAGGCGTCAACTGCCAAGTGCGTGGATCTCAATGATGTATTTTGGGACTGAGAGATGGTACAGAGTGGGTCTGCGGGCCCAGTGCGACCCACTGGGTCAAGATTCCATTTATTACATGGCTTCCCTATGCCCCTACTCTAACAGTGGGAGAGGCTTGGGATACTTCCGGTGTCTGGGTTTATTGTTAATTCAGATCCTGGGCCCAGTCATTTTTGAGATGTCTGGGTAGTTGACTTTCTCCGCTGTGCAATGACACGCACATGGCTGTGGGTCTCTGTGCAGAAGGAGGGGCGTTACCATTGTGTGTACTTGTCTCAATCCTTCCTCCTGGGGACTTGGCCATCTCACGCAGTCAGAGGGTTCCAGTTCAGAAAACTGGCTCAGGTCTGGAAAATGGGAAAGGGATTGCTTTTGTCTGTTGGGGTGACTGCCTTCAGCCTCCCGGTCATACATCCTTGATTTCTTCTGCTAGTGCAAACTGAGTAGTGCATGACTGGATACTTTCTGGACGGCCCTCATATCTCAGCATGCCCACTTTCCTGAGCCTTTTCATCTCTTCCTCCACCGTCCACCGTCACCATTCTGATCTCTCAGCATTGGCCACTGCTTTTCCCATGCTCCTTGAAACCATGCTAGTAATGAGTTAGCACCTGCTCGTGGGGTGTCAAAACCCTATCTCTCAGGACAGAGAGACCTATCTGTCATCAAGCTCCTCCTTATCCAGTTGTATGTTCTGCCTCGCTTAGTCATGAGTTCTGAGCATTCAGCCCCCTGTCTCCTTGCCCTGCTGGTGCGTGCTGGCTTGGCCCCGGGCTCCTCTGGGGTGTCATCAGCACGCACTCAGCTCGGTTATGCTGTGACTTAATCCCAGTGATAAACCTGGTGACCAGGATCCTGAGAAGGCCCCCACTGGTTCTGTTTCTAAAACAATCTCTGTAGAAATTTCCAGAAGCCCTAGATTTGCCAAGAACCTGGCTCTCCCTTTCCACAGGATCCTTTGCATCTTCTCCTGGGACACTTGTTCTGCGATGTAGTATTTCCCCCTGGGCTGTAAGCACCATGGGACTGGCAGGAACAACCTTGGTTTTATCCACTCGTGGGGTGGTTCCCCACCTTTTCCCACTTGTGCACCCCTTTAAACCCATTTCTAACATTGTGCCCCTTGTTTTTACAACAGCTGTTTTTAAATACTGACACTTTGGTTCAGTGCCTGTCTTAATGTACAATAGTGGAAATGAGGTAGTAAGTTAGGAAAGAAGAATGACTACACTCAAAGTACAAGCCACAGATTGACTTTTACAATATTCATAACACAGTTAAATATTGATAATGATGATCAACTATTTAAACATTAAATACAAAAACTGCTTGAAAAGAACCACAATTGAAGACAACGCACTTACCTTTTTACTCAGTAACTAAACTGACCAAACAGTCTGACTACAGATGTTTGGGGAAGTTCTAGAAATGTCACAAATGGATTGTTCTGAAACTGTGTATAATGACTGGTAGAAGAGCGGTGTGGGGGGGAGGGTTCACAACCACGGCCTCACCAATCATCATTGGCTAATGTGACGTAGTTTTGAAGTGTCTCCATTAGTGGTGATTCAAACTGAACATTTATTTTTCCATAACTAACGTTTGGCATGTTTTTACTTTACTTGTGTTTTTGCCATTACTGATGATTTTTTGTGTACCCCTGAATGGGGTGTGCATGTCCCTGCTTGGAGACAGATGCACTGATGTATTCTCTGTGCCCGGTTCTGTGCCCGACCCGGATATTTCATAAGGTGTGGCTTGAATGGGCCTCCTGTAGTAAATGTACTGAACGTCCACCCCAAGTCAGGCTCTGCTTAAGCTCTTCCATATGCGCTAGCTCATTTAATCTTCACCTTAATCTCTGAGATAAAAATTATCATTAGTTCCTATTGTGCGAGGAGGCAGTTGGCCTGCCCTTCACCTGTATTCCCACAGTGTTCGTCGTCACAGCAGTAACTGCATGATGTCCTTTGAATTATTTCTACTTTGGACTTTAAGTTACATGTGAATGTGGAATCATAGAAATTCAATGAAATTGTGGTTGTATTTATGACTGAATGAGTGAATAAATTAACTCCCAGAAATTAACTGGAGGGTTTTAAGCATTTTATAGTTTCACTCTTTTGGTTACAGGAATATTGCATTATATATTATTCTTAATTGATGCACGCTGTGAAAGGAAGGTCAGGTCTTTTGATTTGAAGTTTATGAAGCCGCTGTAGTACTCGCCTTTACAATCACCTGTGAGTGGTAAACAAGCGATATATTTTATAGACCAGGATATTCAGAACTTTATTACACATGAAGAACATGCTTCTTTTATGGGTGCCTTCCTCCTCTTGCAAATGCAAATCATTTTTTTTTCACATTTTTGCCTGAGAAATAGCAGCGTAGATTCCAGTGACTAACAGCCCTGTGTTAATGTCATATAAGAAATTAATTTTAGATGTGTTTGGAGTTTAGAACTAATTCGCGTAAAAATAAGATCCTGCTGTGATTCACCTACTTCCTACCAGTTTGAAATACACTGTCCTGGAGAACATGTTGGCACATTTATCATAGATCACAGCTCATTATCTCTGGGGCCGACAGTGTTTTGTTGCACATTTATTAGGGAACTGAGCCTTAATCATATCTGTGGTTTTAAGAGTTTCTGTCTTATTAGATTTGTGACAATTTTTTTTTTTACGGAAAAATTTTAAAAGGGGAAAAAGTCTCCCAGACATGGAACTGAAAGGATGATTAATTTTATTGAGTATTAAAAAAGAGTTGTGAGGATTTACCTACATAAAAAGCATGGCTCCTACTTTATGTGCTGATGAGCAAACTCAATTCTTGCTTCCATGCAGTAGTTCTAAGCACAGTAATAGTCTGAGTTTGTAAAACTCTCTGCCTTCTAGAAATACTTCCTTTTTCTTTGCTTTCTGAATTTTCCTAAGGGCCAAATAAGCGAAATACTAATTTAGAAACAGAAAATCAAGAACAAATCTACATTACCAAAAACAGCACTTTCAAAATATTGCAGTTTTTAAAACATTTTTCTTTAATTATTTCAACAAATATTTGGGCCTCTGTCATGCACTTGTCACTGTCCTGAGTGTCTTAGGTGTATCAGTGAAGAAAACGTCCACAGTGAAGTGTCTAGGGGAGCTTGCATTCTATTAAGATTAGACACCAGACAATAAGCCTGTGCTCAAAATACAAAGTGTGTGAGGAGGTGCTAAATGCTGTGGGGGAAATACAATACGATGAGAAGAAACAGGAATGCCGGGGGGGGGAAGGTCTGCAATGTCACTCTTAATGAGATGCTGACATTTGAGCAAAAACTGAGAGAAGGGGGTGTAGAGCTTGCAGATATCTGGAGCAGCATTTCAGCTCTAAGGAACACATAGAGGGTCCTGTGGGCCATTATAAGAACCCTGGTTTGGGTCTGGGTCTGGAACGTTCAAGGACCAGCCAGGAGGCCACTATGGTGGGAGCTGAGTCATCCAGAAGGAAAATCATAAGACATGAGCTCAGAAAGGGACCCACAGAGCCAGATCACAGAGAGTCTTGCAGACCATTATAAGGACTGTGGCTTTTACTCTGAGGGAAATGGGGAACCAATGGCTTTAAGAAGAGGAATGACAAGATCAATCATGAGAATGACACTGCTGGGTGGAGAATGGACTGTGAACTGCAAGGGTCGATGTAGGGAGATCAGTTAGGAAACTTGCCACGGTTTAGGTAAAAGATGCTGTTGGCTCAGACTAGTGGAATGGCAGTGGAGGTGATTAGAAGTGGCCAAGTTTTGGATATAATTGAAACATAGAATCAACATTTCTGATAGATTTGGTATGAGTTGTGAAAAAAGGTATGAATCGAGGATGAATCCAAGGCTTTTGGCTTGAGCAAGTAGCAAGTTGGAACTACCATTAACTGGGGTGGGTGAGGCCAGGTAAAGCAGGTTTGGGGTTGAGGTGGTAATAGTGGAGGTCTGAGGCTCAGTTTCGAGCACATTAAATTAGCAATGCTTATTAGACATTCAAATGAAGATGCTGAGGACTGATACAGACAGGAGATAGATCCTTGTCAATAATCAATATAGAGATAATAATTTAATCCACGAGACTAGTTGAGTTCACATATGAAGGATTAAAATGAAAGCAAGTTTAAGGACTGCTTCATTGTGTATTTATATTTTATAGTTGACATGATAATTAAATAGCATAATAATACAACAACAAGTACAGCTGACACAAGTAGGCTTAGAAAAAAACATACAGTGATTCTTGAGAAGTTGATGACTCACCTGTTGGAGCAGAACTGAGTGAGAGTTCATTGGGCGTCACACAGGATATTGCATAGAGAAGATGGAGAGTTAATCTGGAGAGCTGGTTAAGAGGAAATTACTTAAGACAATTCTTACTTTATTGATGTAAATAAGCAAAGAAAGAGAACAGGAATCACAGTCAAGTTTTTTATTGGGCTGCTTC
Organism: Lyroderma lyra; assembly: GCA_004026885.1. NCBI lineage: Eukaryota > Metazoa > Chordata > Mammalia > Chiroptera > Megadermatidae > Lyroderma > Lyroderma lyra. The sequence continues at coordinate 107,434 of PVJL010003599.1, read as the reverse complement.
TAATCTCTACTCCACTGCAGACCCACGAGTGAGTTGGCCTCCTAGTCTCTGTCCTGCTCTAACGTCCAGAAGGCATGGCCTGCATGCCCTTTCATTCTGGCTTCCAGCTGGGTTCTTCCAGGGGGAATCACCTGTGGGAGACTGAGGGCGGGAGGATAGAAGCCTGGAGGGTTCACCCCTCTCTCTTTGTTGTAGTCCGCTCAGCATCTATTATCTTCCCAAGACCACAGCTTCTGTTGAGTGGTGGCCTCCACTCTCACCCCAGATCCTGTCACCTGAGGCACTGTTTCCACCCTTTGCCTCTTCAACCCTAGGGCTGGCATTGGCTTCCTGCTGCTGATCGTCCTTTAGGTGCTCCACACCCATTGTCTACATTCTGTAAAAATCCCTTCATTAAGCTTTCCCCTTAACAGCTAGGGTCTCAACACATGCACACACATGTTTAATTTTTATATGTCTAATTTCTATGTGTGTATAATTTGTATAAGCATGTAACCCCCTTAGGACAATTTAGGTAACAAGAATCATTGTATCTATGAATTTAATTTGCTAGACTTTTTAGAATTAGGTACTTGGGAAGGTTTCTCGGGCAGAAAATTAAAGTATTTTTTAAGAGAAAATCAAATACATTACATTTACAAGGCAGTTAAAATGTTTGAAGGTATATAGTTAAGTTTGCAAATTGGAGTGAATTTATTCAGCGCCCTCAAATTTTCTCCAACTTCTAATAAAATAAGAGTAATAAGTTGAACTGCAAACTTAAGATAAAATATGTACATTTAACACATTGAGTAGTAATTGATTAATCAGCACACACCTCTGGGCAGTCTTTTCTGAACATAAAAACTGCTCTGAGGGCACCAGAGGTGCATGTTGTATCCAGAAGCTGGTTCTTTGCTGGGATCCCATCTAATCCATCTGCCGATCACCGAACTTCACTGTTAGGAGAGAAAAGGAAGACCCAGTTTACTGAAACCTTGGGAAGGTGAGTTCCTATTGTGTTGGCTTTCTTTTCGTTCTTATTTAATTTTCAGAAACAGACTATTCGCCTCATTGTGATATGAGGTCCAGCATATCACAGTGTCTACTGTATTAGGCATTACAGAATTCAGAAGAGGCAGGATAGAAGAAATCCCAGAGCCACCTGGCCCCACCCCCAGGCTTAGCATACAAATCCCAGGACATCATCTCATGCAAGAGGTTGTCTGGTTCCTGTTAGGACAGCTCCAGTAATGGGATGTACAATACCATGATAGAATCTTATTTTTGGACAACGCTGAAAGTTAGAAAGGTCTTCCATAGACTATGCTGTAGTACTCCTTTCCATGTTTTCTCTCCAGTTGTCTTCATCTGTCCTTGGCACCTACACCTCACAATAGTGGTAGAGTCCTGGTTATTTCCTTCTTCAGTTTAGCATGCTCTCTCACTTCCACTGCTGTTTATGTGACATTGGGTAGACCCTTCTTGATGGACAGGGTTTTGAGTTGAACCCTCTGTGATGAGAAGCCCCATCTACAGTCAACTGTTTCCCTCTCAGCCATCACCTCTGCCACCTCCTATTCTTAATACTGTATTCTCATTGACTCCTACCTCGTCCTTTGTTTCAGTCTAAAATCTTTGGCTTGCAAAGTTTAGAGGCTTATATGAACCAAATGGCTCAATTCCCCAAATGTCCTTATGACTATCCCCTTCCTTGTTTCACATTGGTTTTTATACCAAGTGCTTCCCACCATTACTTTTACACAGAATTTATGGTTTAAGTTAAGATTGAATTCTTAGAAACAATAAATCAGCAGGCTATTTAGAGCTGAGTCTGTGGAGGCATTAAAATTGAGGGAAGAGGAAAAAAGAAAAAAAGTTTTTATATTTAGCATATAAAGCTCAGAAATATCTTTGTTACTAGACTTGAACATTTCCTGCTTTGGGGATAAAGTGTTCAACCCTAAGCATCACTTAAAGAATGCTTGAAAAGTGAACAGTTCTGGTGAAAGACTATGGCATGCTACTGGCCACACTCATTTATATCCAGAAGAAGTCATAGTGATGTAAATAAAAATTAAATTTGCCAAATTGGAAAGCTACAAAAAATGTGAAATTTAACTTGTAAAAAAGTGCAGGTGGTGAGCCAATGGATGGTTATTTGCTTTACCTATTTCTTGTGGGAAAAATAAGTATGTTAAATGGGGCAGAGAACCTGCTCAAGGAATAGACCTAGTGAATGTGCCCTGGATGGACTCTCCCTATATTTGGTTAAGTTTATGTATTTATCTGTTTCAACCATCCCTCTTAGCTCATCATTGTTCAGGTCCTTTAGGAAATGAGATCTTTCTACGGCAGGATCTAATGACCATATTCACTAAAGGAAAAGTAATACAATTTTTGCTGACTGAATTTTTTCTCACCATTAGTGCTTCCTTATGATGGTAATGAAAACCTTGAAATATTAACTCAATTAAATATTTTATAGTGAAAAGGAATTGCCATTTTATAGAAGTTGAATTTCTAGCCTGATGAGGGTTTTAGTGGGTTGGCAAATGCAAGAGAGGTGGTAAAAGAATCAATGAATGAAACACAAATCTCAAAGTGTGGTCTTTGGAGGGATTTTCAACAGCCATATTTTGTTCTGATGAACTCTCCTTTTCCCAGAAGTAATGAGGATGTCCTCTGCTAGGACAATTCGTCATCTTTAATGACACCGCGAATAATAATAAAGCCATTTTCAGGCTTTTTTTGTTTTAATTAGATGCTGGGTAACTACTATCATAGCTCATTCTGTTCTTTCTTCAAGAACTCATATATTATGGCTTTTGTGAAAGTAAAAGTCTTATTTCATAGACAACTGCTTAAAGTCATTCCAGCTAAAGCATGGAACTTTTATATATTGTCGAAAGGAGGAATCTTTATTTTTTATTTTGTGATATGAATGAATTTATCCACAAGAGCAGGTCTGGGGAATGAACAGATGTGTGCTAATGTGTCCAGTCAGGAGCCTAAGGTTTATTTTGGTAGACAGCAGAGCCTTCAGTGGTTTGAGTTAGGGAAAGGCTACCTGCCTCAGGCTTGCAACCACGTGCCATGTTGTTACTTCATACTGAAGTCTTCCACTCATGCAAGTCCTTATCAGCCACAAAAAGAGAAGTGTTCAGCCTGCCGAACACTTATAAAAAGTCGGGGAGGTCCTATTCTCCATCCTTCAGTCTCTCTCTTCCGCCGTATCACTGCATCTGGTAGCAAGTTTGCTGCATGAAAGGTTCTCTGGAAGGAGATTCAACACTATCCCAACAGCAAGAGTCAACTAATCATCTTCATGTTGCAATAAGACGACCTGCTCTTCTGTGAAGTTGGGGCTCAGGACTGATTTGGAGGGCAAGGTGTCAGGCTGATGGGTTTGCTAAATCCCTATACCTAATTCACTGTGTTGGCATTGCTCATTTCATGCATGAAATATTATTTCTAATGTTCTTTATGCAAATGAGTAACCTCTATAGTGCTGATTTAGATAAACATAGTTAAACTGTTTGTGGTTCAAATGCTAAGTAACCGTCATGGGTTATTCATGATTTGAGTCCCTCAAATATTAGCCTATCTATGTATCTATCTTCTGTCTGTCTGTCTATCATCCACCTATCTGCCAACATCTATCTATCTACCTCTGTCACACTGTGTATAAAGTAAATTATGGATGATATAACATTAAGATTCATAAGATATTAAATCACCATGAAGCTTCTATTTTCCTTTCTTCTTCCTCCAGTCCTCCCTCCCTTTCTTCCCTCTTTTCTTTCCCCCAGTCTCTCTCTCTCTTTCAGCAAGTGTTCCTTGAATGACTACTCGGAAAGTCAGAAGGCTCAGGTTGGAAACCACTCATTGTCATTTGACTAGTGTTAGGGATGCCCAGTGTCCTGATCTGCCAAATGTTGAGGGGTTCCGCAGGACTTGGAACTTTCTATGTTAAAGTGGGAACAGTACCAGGCAAACTGGGATGGTTGGTTACCCTCGCTGGTTTCCTGAACTACTTTAACTTCTGAAGTTCAGACCTCTCATCTTTAAAACAGGAAGTGATAATACCCACCTAATAATGTTGTGGTGAAAAACTATTGTAACAGTCCATACGAAGTGCGTGAGACTCGATGTGATGATGTGGAGGACACGTCACTTCACTTCCTTAGCGTCAGACTTCTCCCCAAGGAAAAGAACTGCTAGTTGGATAAATAATTTGTAGGCAGTTAAACAACCAGGAATGAAATAGCTTGGAGGCATGTGTGAGGGGAAATGGTGGCTCTTAAACTGTTCTCTAAGTGGGAGGCTGCCTGGCTTTGTCTTGCTGAGTGGACTTCAGGCCGAGGGCCTGGATAAATAAATAATTTCTAGAGGCTCTATGTGTGCAGAAGATGGTGTGATAACTGAGATATCTAATGTAGAGAGGGAAGAAGCCTTATTTAATGTGCAATATATGCTTTCATCATCCTGCAAAATTTTTTCTAAAAATATACACCATTCCCTCATGTGTTTGCAGGTGTGGCTTAGTTTTGGTTGTGATGGAGAAATGGGTCTAACATCAAGAAGGCACGGGACGAGCAGAGAGGCTTCCCTCTGCCCGATAATAATGATACCTACCTTATTGGTGTGTTTGGGTTACTTGGCCTATATATATGAGACATGCTGTCTAGAGAAAACTCACAAGACAATGCTTGGAATACCTTAGGTACCCTTTAACTGTTTTTGTATTATTATTATTATTATTAATATTTATTATTAATAATATTGTTATTAGAATAGCCTGCTCTCAGTGAACACTAATTTCCTTTCACCTCCTTTACTCTTGGCCCTCACTCCCATTCTGTACATATCCCTGTTTTTAATTAGCTCTCAGTGTTTGATTAAAATCTAGATGCTATTGTTGCAGGAACTGCAAAAATCCAGGGTAATGTAACCCTTGCCTGTGCCAAAAGTCCTGTCTCTCTGTGGCTCAGCAGAGTCCTGACAAAGACATTCTCCCCAAGGCGACCAAGCTAGTTATTCTCAAAGACCCATTATCAGTTTTTCAGACTTTCCAAGGCTTGGTGTCAGAAGTGGTTGAATCCAGTATATTTTTATAAATGCTTGGCTTCTTTTTTTCTGTACTGGGGGAGAGGAGGTAAAAAGGAATGCGGTAAAGATACCTACCTGACAGTAGGAAATAAGAAGTAATTTTTTTTGTAGTTATTGGTATTCTAGAAAGAAGCTAAGTCTTTGACCTTCAAGATTTCATAGGTCGAGCTTCCACATTCAAAGCCTCATGAATAATTGAAGAAATTACACAAATAGTTCTGTTAGAAACCCCCCTTGATTTGTTCAGCTTCTGGTTGACTCACATCTGGGTTATTCATTCAGAGCTGCTTCTAGATAAAACTGACAGCTTCAATTACCCAAACCCCAGATCTGTGTATTAATGCCTATAAATTTGAGTAATTTAAAGGGTGGCTCTTTGAGTCAAACCCAGAATATATTGTGATCATGTAAGAATCTCAAATGATTTTATATCCTCCCCCAAACTCCCTTTGTGCGATGGCTAAGTTATCACTAGACAGTCCCAGAAGCTGCTGTGGAAAGCCTAAATACTGGTGAGTGAATCATGCTTAATCAGCATGGCAAGGTCAAGACCTTTCATGGGCTGTTACATTATCATTTGTAGATAGAACCTGCAGGGACAGAGGGCACAAACAATATTTGGAAAAATAAACTTAGGTATCAGAAAGGAAGTATACCTAAAGAATGATCCCTACTATATAAAAGCTCTTATTTTCTGTGCTTTGTAGCACAATAGCTATTGAAGGATTTTTTGCATGGAATTAGATGAAGTTATCCATTGATTCATGTTTTTCTTTTTATGTTTAATGTAGATAACATATTTTGGAGCCATAAAAACACTCTTTAAATTACAAACCCACTTCAATAGTCAGGAGAGTTTTCTCCACTGCCCATTCATTCATGCGTGCCTAATGTCAGAATTTATGACATCTCAAATATATAGGGAAACACAGAAGAATCTAAGTGCTTCATTATGCCTGTATACAATAATTACAGAATTGAGTGATTTTTTCCTTTTAGTTATAGGAGTCACATGAAGAATGGGGCTAGTGCTCTTCCTGAGTAGAAGTGTATCTTCATTCAAACAGAAGCATGTATGGGTTATTCTCTACCACTTTCTAATAAAGTCAATCTAGCAGGTTTGTCTTAACACAAGAGTTCTAATGCTTATCTCTTTTTTAAAAAAGAAAAATTAAGGCTTTATTTTTTTAGAGCAGCTTTAAGGTCACAGCAAAACCAAGGGGAAAGTAGAGAACTCCTGTATACCCTCTGTCCCCCACATGCATAGGTTTCTCCCATTGTCAAGATCGCCTACCAGAGTGGTGGATTTATTACAACTGATGAATCTACAGTCATACGTAGTAATCACCCAAAGTTTATCATAGTTTATGTTAGGGTTCACTCCTGGTGGTGTAAAGTCTACATGTTTGGAAACGTATATAATAACGTGTATCCACTATTACAGTATCCTGCAGAGTATTTTTACAGCCTTAAAATCTCCTGTTTTCTCATCTTATTCATCCCTCTCTTATGCCCCAGCAAGTAGCTTTGCCTTTTGCAGAATGTCACATAGTTGGAAGCGAAAGTGTGTAGCCTTTTCAGATTGGCTTCTTTCACTTAGTAATATGCATTTAAGGTTTCTCCCTGTTCGTTTGTTTGTTTTTTTCATGGTTTGATAGCTCATTTCTTTTTCATGCTGAATATTACGTTGTCTGAACACACCATAGTTTATTTATTCACCCAGTGTGCAGTGTTCGTGTGGACATGTCTTCAAGTTCTCTTGATAAATATCCAAAAAGCACAATTGCTGCATTGTATGGTATGGACATGTTTAGTTCTGTAAGCAACTGCTAAAGTGTCTTCCAAAGAGGCTGCACCACATTGCATTCCCACCAGCAGTGAATGAGAATTCCCGTTGTTCCACATCCTCGCCAACGTTGGGTATTGCTAGTGCTCTGGATTTTGGCCATTCTAATAGGTGTGTAGTAGTGTCTCATTGTTGTTCTAATTGGCATATGATGTGGAGTATCTTTTCCTACACGTACTTGCTGTCTGTATATCTTCTTTAATGAGGTGTCTGTTAAGGTCTTTTGCCCATTTTCAAATTGAGTTGATTGTTTTTCCGTTGTTGAATTTTAAGAGTTCTTTGTATATTTTGGATAATGGTATTTTACTGGCTGTGTCTTTTGCAAATATTTTCTCTCAGTCTGTGACTTGCCTTCTTATTCTCTTGACATTGTTTTTCCCAGAGCAGAGATTTTTAATTTTAATGAAGTCTAGCTTATCAATTATTTATTTCATGGATCAACCTTTGGTGTTGTATCTAAAAAGTTACCATTATACCCAAGGTAATCTAGGTTTCCTCCTGTGTTGTCTTCTGGGATTTATATAGTTATGCATTTTACATTTATGTTTGTGATCCATTTTGAGTTAGTTTTTGTGAAGGGGGTAAGATTTGTGTCTAGATTCATTTTTTTGTTGCATGTAGATGTCCAGTTGTTCCAGTACTATTTGTTGAAAACACTATCTTTGCTCTATTTTATTGCCTTTGCTCCTTTGTCAAAGATTAATTGAGCAAATTTATTTGGGTCTTCTTCTGGGATCTCTGTTCTGTTCCATTGATCTATCAGTTTATTCTTTTGCCAATAGCATCTCTCTCTCTCTCTCTTTTATTAAAAACACATTTTGGTTGCCCCTCTGCTTCAAAAAGGCAAACAATTTGTGTGTAATGAAATTTTACTTGCTATGAAAAACTAACGTTCTCTTAAAAAGCAAACTGGAGAAGATGAAAATGTATTTGGGGGGCTACCTTTCATTTCTGAAAGGAACATGACTTTGTCAAGGACTCTACAATCAATATTGATAAAAATGAAGCATCAGGGATTATTTACCTGACAGTTCAAACTTAAAATGACATAACTCTTTCTCTTTTCATTCAGAAGTTGCATAACTAAATATCTTTGGCAATACAAAAAAAACTACTAAACATCAAAGAAAAAAAAGGACAAGCCATAGACTGGGGGTTATTTGCAAAAGACACATCTGATAAAGGATGATTATCCAAAGTATACAAAGAACTTGTAAAATTCAACAGTAATAAAATCAACAGCCTGTTTGGAAAATTATAAAAGACCACTAAAAATGATATACAAATGGTAAATAAGCATCTGAAAAGATGCTCAAAATCATATGTCATCAGGGAATTTGTTGTAACTATTAATATAATATGTAGTGCCAGGTAGGTACTAGACTAATTGGGGGAGGGGTCAGTGTGTAAATTATATCAATGTCTAACCACTATATTGTACACTTGCAACTAATATAATATTGAATGTCAACTGTCACTGAAAAAAATAATTTAAAAAACCAATACCAATGAAATAACAATGAGATACAACTATCACACCTATTAGATGGGCCAAAATCCAAACATTGACAACCCCAAATGCTGGTGACGATGTGGAACAATAGGACCTCTCAGTCATTGCTGGTGGAAATGCAAAATAGTGCAGCCCCTTTGGAAGACAGTGTGGTGTTTCCTTACTACATGATCTAGCAATCGTGCTCCTTAGTATTTACCCACAGGTGCAGAAAACTTACGTTCACACAAAAATGATACATGATGTTTATAGCAGCTTTATTCATAATTATCAAAACTTGGAAGCAACCAAGATGTGGTACATTCACACAATGGACTAATATTCACTCCAGGGGCTAGGAGTGAAGATGAATGGGCAGAGCACAGGGGGGTTTTAGTTCAGTGAAACTACTCTGGTGTGTATATGTTGAAGGCAACCAAAATTTTGCCACCTGCAACTGCCTTTTGGGGTTTGATTTTAAGTTGTTTCTTAAAAAATAACACTCAGAAAGAAACTTTGACCCTCCTCTCTTGCCTGCCTAAGAGATTTAGACAGAAGCGTGCTTTAGGAAGGCAATCTTACAATGCTGCCTTAGCCTAATTTGAATTCAGTAGGGTAAATAAGAGGACATCAGGCCTGTGTCCCATTGTTTCTGAGTTGCCTAGCAACAGATTTCCTGCCATGTATGTTCTTCTCTTCATCAACTCCTGTACATTGCCCACTAACTGCTGAAATACCACCCCCCTTTCTCCTTCGTCCAAAAATGTTTGATATACCCAATGTTGCCTAACTGCCTTTGGAATTTTTGGGCTTATATGAATTCCCCATGCGAATGTATTAAAATTTTTTATTTTTCTCCTGTTAATCTGTTTCTATTATTAGCCCAGTGAGAAGAACTTAGAAGGCGGGAGGAAAAGTAATTCTTTTTTTAGCCCCCACACTGTTATTAGATGAGGTCTGACGATTAGGTTTGTGAACTCATTGTAGACAAAGTGCTACATTCCTCATTGCTGAACAGCACTGCAGTTACCTTCGAAGTGACCCCCTTGGGAAACTATGTACTGACACAAGTGCCTAGTCCACCCTTCGAAGCAATTTTGAAACTTCTGGAATGGCTATCAGAGCTGTCGTCATATGATCATTGATGTCCTGAATGTCATCAAAATGTCTCCCTTTCAATATTTCCTTTTTCTTCGGGTAAAGAAAACATTTACTGGGGCCCAGATCAGGTGAGTAGGGAGGGTGTTCCAGTACAGTTCTTTGTGTACTGGCTAAAAACTCCCTCCCACACAGTGCCATGTGAGCTGGTGCATTGTTGTGATGCAAGAGTCATGAGTTGCTGGTGAAAAGTTCAAGTCGTTTTTATCTAACTTTTTCACGCAAACTTTTTAGCACTTTCAAATAGTAAACTTGGTTGACTGTTTGTCCAGTTGATACAAATTCATAATGAACAATACTCTGATATCAAAAAAGTTAGCAACATCATTTTGACTCCTGATTTGGACTGATGGAACATTTTTGGTGGTAGAGAATTGGCTAACTTCCATTTTGCACTTCGATGCTTGTTTTTAGGGTTCTATTGGTACACCCATTTCATCACTAGCGATAACACAGCCCAAAACATTGTCGTGCCTCTCCAAAAGTTCTTGGCAAACTTTGACACTCCTTAGCTTTTATTCATTGGTGAGCTCCTTCAAAACAATTTTTGCACATACCTTTCTCATGTCAAGATTTTCAGTTAAGATTTTCCTGTTTCTTAATCAATACTTGGTTTGCTATACTTCTTACAGTCAGCCAACAATTTTGACACATAATTCAAAATTTTGTGTCAATGTTTTCATCAGTTCTGCTTGTTTCTGGCCACCCTGACTTCTCTTCCCCTCAGGAAAATGTTCAATGTATTTGTACTCTGCTATTTTCTTCATGGTATTATTCCCATGAACTTGGACTAACACATCCCTGATTTCACTTCTACTCTTGCCAAATTTAACAAGAAATTTAATGTTTTTTCATTGCTCTAATTCAAGCTCTGACATTCTTGTGATGGCACACAAAAGTACGCAACAACAATAATGAACACTACTCAGCAAGACACCGCCACACGTTGACATGAACAGAGCTGTGAGACACAGGTATACCAAGGTTATGACACCTTACCAAGTTGTTTGGACAGTGCTGCTAATGTAAGTGCATGGTGGCAAGTTCATAAATTTAATTGTCAGACCTCCTACATTTATCCAAACTCATAGACTGTACACAGAAAGAGTGAACTCTAATGTAAACTATGGACTTGGGGTGACTATGATGCATCAATGTGGGTTCATACAGTGTAACAAATGTACCACTGTGGTGAGGGATGTTCATATGAGGAAGGTGGGCCTTTGTGGAGATGGGGTCACATAGGAAATCTCTACTTTGTCCTTAGTTTTGATGTGAACCTACAACTGCTCTAAACACATAAATTTATTAATTAAAATAAAACAAACTACTAAGCTTACCTCATTCTAAAATGCTCTCTTGTTGGGAAAAAAAGAATTTATAAAGCAAGGGTGTAAATATGTCATGCATTGTATTTGCAAGTATAAAACAATATAATGAGCTATATTTGATTGGTATTATACTATAAATTTAGGATATTTAATTAATACTAACTACCCTAATGTGTTGAGAAAGGCTTACAAGCAACAAAATATATCTTTAAATCTGCATCCTCCCCACTCTCATTCTATCCTTGATTTTTTTCTTTCTTCTCCTTTTCCACTTTTTCTTCTCCTCCTCTTCTTTCATGATGAAGCTAAACTTTCAATGCTTTAAATATGAGAATATGCATGTTTGCATTTTTTTGTTAAGAAATGAGCCCATGCAAAATCTCAAGAGAATAATAATATGTTTGTTGAAGATTTCTTAACCAGAAGTGGTACAAGTAAATATGCATACTTTTCAGAAGGCTCATGTTTTGTGGTTTATGTGTTCCTAAAATAAAATGACATATTGAGAAGAGATGCAAATAGCTCATCTAATGAGCAACTCTGTTCTCTCTTGAGTATCGTGAGGATAATCAGGAAAGTGACCAATTATCTTGGATTGATATTATTTACTCTGAAAGGATGGGAATTTTTGAGTGCATATGTTGCATGTGTTTGTTGGCAGAGGGGAATAATATGTGACCAGAGATTAATTTGTCTTATACTAAAAGATACAGATAATACAGATATATGTTTAGATTTTTCAACCGTGTTTTACAAGTTGCAAGTTATGACTCATTAATGGCTCATAAAATCAACTGAGTAGATTGCAACCAGTATATACATACTAAGGCTAGAAAAGAAAATATCAGAATATGTGGCATTTAGAAAGGGTTAGTACTATTATATGGAACTTCCATTTCAGGATAAGTTGCTAAGTTAAAGTATAAATTATATATATCTTTTATTATGGCTTGCAAGAAAATAGACTGAGAACCACTGTTTTAGATCACTCATCTCTCCCTTTAGCCATTAAGAAGAAAAAGTAATAACAATGCCAATACCTTAAATTTACCCAATTGCCCTTCCCTCCTAAACACGACCAGTACCTCATGAATGATCTGATGTTATTCATAGCAATAACGACCTCATAAACCGTGCAGAGAGCAGCCTCCATGGACGGGAAATGGCAGCCTGTGAGACACTCACTTAAGGGCTGTGGTGAGCTGGCCAGAAAGACACTAAGGGCACGAGAGTGAAGGTGGAGATGGAGCAATTCACCCCACCTTTTCCTCTCCACCACCTGTCCAAAGGTCAATATTTTAAACAAATGAGAACATCTAGTACAAGGGAGAACTATCAAAACCCTGTGAGGAGCCACCACGGAGCCTAGAAAGTCAAGTGTGCTGAAGTACAGACTTTTGAATTCTGCTCCCTCAGTGCATAGAATGGGCTTTGCTTGTGGAATTCTGTCCTCTGAGTATGAGCCCTAATGCTGAAGCTGTCTTCATGGAATGGTAATTCCATGCTGTCTTCATGGAATGGTAATTTAGCCGGAGAGGAGAAAGACCACTGTGGCATGTTCCAGGCACTGGACTGGAGTGTCTTGCTGGGGCACAGGCTGCTCAGCAGAAACGAGGAGATGCTTTAGGTGAAGATGGAATCACCCATGAGAGTGACTCTCAGCTTTCCTCAATAACTCACTGCCTGACATTTAATTCTTCCATGAATATTAGTGTTGAGCCTCCAGAATGTTTGATCCTGAAGGGTTCATCACTCATACTTCATTTGTAACTCCCCCACGTGACAAGCTCTGACACATCTTTAAATAAGTGTTGGGTGGTCCCTGGTGAAAGAATACCAAGGATCCAGAAACAGCTGGGATTCCATGGGAGGCTCTGTGAAGAAGAGGGAGGCGAGGTAGAGGAAGAGTAATACAACCAGCTGACATTTGCTGAGTGCTTGTTACATTCCAGGCACTTGACATACTCATGGATCTGAACTCCTAGGTCCACTGTGGTGGTGGGAGGTTTTCCCAAATGAACAAGAAATGTTCCAACACCAGCTGGGTATCATGCAGTTCAACTCAATTCTGACACTGTGTCAGATTTCACAGGTTATAGGCTCAGTCCCACATAGTGGCCTCCTTCCCCCGTTTCAGACACCAGTCACAAGTCTAGGTTATATCACTTGTGCTTCTGACGACAGCTACAGATTGGAGGTTCCCATGGCCCCTACCTTGGGTTCCATTAATTTGCTAGAGCAAATTATAAAAGAAGATAACGCAGCCAGATGCATAAAACCAGGTCTGGTCAGGGTTCGGAGCTTCCATGCTGTCTACAGGCGCATCACTCTCCCTGAATCTCCACCTGTTCATGGGCCCAGAAGCTCTCAGAACTCTGCCTTTTTGGTTTTTTATGAAGGTTTCATTACATAGGCATGATTGATCGAATTGTTGGCCATGAGTGAGGGATATAACCTCCAGCTCGCCTACCTTCCTGGAGGTCAAGGGAACTTTGAGTTCTACTTTCTAATCACATGCTTGGCTCCCTGGCAACCAGCCCCCAACTGTAGGTGACCTCAGGCATTCCAAAAATAACGTTTAAATCTCTGTCACCACTTAGGAAAGTGCAGGGGTTTTAGAAGCTCTGTGCTAGACAGAAATGAGGATGAAGACCAAATATACATTTCTTATTACAAATCACAATACCTCACATGTGTTAGCTTCCCACAACCCTTTGCAGTGGGTACTGCAATTATTTCTACTTTACAGACCCAGAAATTGAGACTCAGAGGAGTGAAATAATTCACCCAAGGACACACAGTGGCACAGTGGCCAAGCTGGGGTTCTAGATATATCTTGCTCCAGAGCTGAGCCCTTCTTTCAGGGCAATAAGTAGGTTCTGTTTGCAGGGCAGGCAGCATCAGTTCCTGCAAAGAGATCCACTATTAGCCAATATGTGACTGGGAACAATTACCTTCTCTTTTCGAGCCCTGGTTTCTCCTATTAAAGGGAGACAGGATGCTTTCATCATTGATTTGTGAGAATTCATTTGGGTGAGGAAGGGTATAGGAAGCACCAAGTCAGCGCCTGCCTGGCACACCTACAAGCCTGTAGGTTAGTTTCTTCCTATAGCGGCTGTCCCTCAACTTGGCGTATGGCAGTCCCTACTACAGACTGTGGACCACAGTCCTGGCACATCCAGCAACTTGCTGAGTAAAGATGTGGACTGAGTGCCGTTTTAGTTGATCTGCTGGTAGCAGTAGGCCCGTGGAGGTCTGCTGTGGACTTGACAAGCCTTTTCTGTTGCTGCTGCTGACGCCCAAGCCCAAGTGCATGGTTTCTCAGGACACCTCACTTGATAACTGTGTCCGTTACAAGACTTCCTGGCACAGTCTGCAGGAATGAGCCAGACTGTGGCAGAGTCCTTTCACTGCTGCTGCTTTCGGGCTGCAACTGTTCATTGTCTCCTTCCTGACACAGAAAATGCAGGACTAGCAGACGTAGCTCTATTTGCAAGGAGTACAAACACCATCAGCTGCTTCCCTCTTGTCCCCACAGCAGTGCTCACCACGTGCCTTACAGTGCTCCAGCCACACGCATTTTCCTCTGTTCACTCCAATGTCCCCCCTCCTGGCACTCGTACCTGTCCTTCCTTCTGTAAAGGGGCCATTTTCTTGGCTCTTTGCACTCTTAGCTCCTCCCATCAGAGATGCCTTCTTGACAGTCTCCTCTATGGGACCAAGGTCTGTCACCCGTTTCTAACAATTTACCCTTTTTAAATTGCTCTCTTTACTTTTATTAATATTTGAAAATGTAATGTAGACTTTATGAGACCAGGAATTCTTAGCTGTTTTGCTCACCATCTCTAGTGCTCGGAAATGCGTTTGGCTGTAGTATTTGTTGTGTAAATGAATGAATAAATGAATGTGTGCACACATTGGTTTACCTAGTATTACTTACTTATTTTCTCCTGTTGGAATGGAAGCTCCTTGAGCCTAGGTCCTTATCCATACAGTTTACTGCTGTCCACTAGGGCCTAAACAATGCCTGGCACAAGGTAGGAATGTAATAAATATTTGTATTAATTTATTAGTTATGATTTTTATTTTTCAGTTACCCTTGACATTCAGTGTTATTTTATATTAGTTTCAGGTGAACTGCTTAGTGGTTAAACATTTATATAATTTACAAAGTGGTCCCCCAATGGGTCTTGTACCCAGCTGGCACTATACATAGTTATTACAGTATTATTGACTCCCATAATAGATATTTCTAATGAATCAATTAAACTTGGACGTCCAAACATAGCGGGCCTGCCGCTTACATTATCAAGGTCCAGGGCAGAAGTACAAACAAATATGCATACATTTTATAGCTAAATATTTATATATCAAGCTAACATATAAAATAAAAGATATTCTTTTACTTTGATAGATAATCTTTTGTAATAACATAAGAGAACCAAATTTTGGAATCTGGGATTTATGGTTCCAAAATTTCATATTGAAATGCAGTGTCACGGGCAGAGTAGTCGCTGGCCTTCTGGGCTCACGGCCCACACTCCTCTCCTGTCACCCTCTGCTCCATCTCATACCTAAGATGCTAACTTAGCACATGCTTGGACACTTTAGCCCACGTAGTCAAGCTCTGTCTGTGTCTGCCTTGCAAATAGTGCCCCTTGGGTGGTCCTTGGGCCTGTAGTTCTGCGAGTAAGAGGATGGAGCCAGGAGAGAAGCCCTCACAGACCCTGGACATGGACTTGGGGTTGTGTTTGAGCAGCACCCTGGAGCATGGTCTAGGGGTGTTGGTTCCAGGCTCTGTGTGAGTAAGTGCAGTCCCTTTACTCTGTGGACCCCAACCTAGGCAGAGGGGCTAACAGAGGAGCAGAGAAAGTCCATCTAAAGTTTATGGCCTTTGTCTTCCGACAAGAAGGTATGTGAGGATGGGAAATCCACTAACCGGAACTTGAGCAGGTATAGAGAATGGAATGGGGGAAGGAAGAGAAGAGGACATCTAGGATGGATGGGTGGTTCATTCGGCCGTGCTGGTGTCCCTGTGGGTTTGGGATCCCTGTCTACTGCTGGATGGCAAATGGGGAGGAAGCACGACCACTGAAAACAGACAGAAGCGACATGGCAGGTTTTGAGCTGAAAGGTGACAGGCTGGCCCCAGAGCGTAATTCCATGAATGTTATCCAAATCTAACCAAATAGGTTAGTCATGCTGGTGAATCACCTTAGTTTATTTCTCAGTAAAGAGAAACTGATGTTAAAAAGAGTCCTCCCCATGACATTCAGGGAAAATGTGAGGGAAATAAAGCACAGGTAAAGATTAATCTGTGCTGTTAAATGTAAAACTGAGAAGAAATACCCTTAGTGAACTTTCAGAGGCTCACACTACTTCCAAGTTTATTCAGAAGACTTTACAGAAAGGTAAATTCAATATCTAAATTTAATTAAATGATTTTGTTTTGTTTTGTTTTGTTTTTGAGCACCTCCCCGGTACAGACAGGTGTTGGGGCCTGGAGACGCAAAAAACGAATAATTTGGACTCCAGCCTTTGAGGGACATGTAAATTTTAAATAAAGCTTTTCTGCATATTCTTTTAGATTCACGTCTGCATCCTTTGCTATTTAGTAAGTCTCTTATAAATAAGAATCTTGAAAACATTTTACTTTGTCGCCTAACAGCTTTTAGGTGAAAATGAATAGGTTTAGTTAAAAGGAGTAATTTAACTTTTAAATAAAAATTCTACCAATGCAAATACTGAGCCTTTTTCATTTTCATTAATTTGACTTAAAGGGTTTTAAAAAACGCATTAAAGTTCTACAATGTTTCACTCTAATGGTAATTTATGTTTCTTTCCTCCTTTAACCTCTATCTTTAATGCTTACTTTTCCCTCTTTATTTTCCTTTCACCTCCTAGCAGTGTTATAAGTTGTCACCTTTCTCAGTAACAGGGTTTGTGATAGTCAATAATTATGTGATTTTTAAAAATGATAAGTTCTTCTAATTGCTTTGGCTAATAAAAATGGCATAGAACTGATAAGCCTGACTAATGCTGCTTAATTGCCTTTGCTAAAGATAGAGTTGACTGGCATTAGTTACAGTCTTTTAACTTTGAAGAAGGAATACAAATGTTAGAAGAAAGAACTATAAACTCTTGAGGAAAATAGAACTTCATTTCTTTTTTTGTTGGTAGAAAAAAAAATAAGAGAATCTTAGGCGCAACTCAGTTCTATAATTACATAATTTTATAAAAATTATTCTTTTCTGAAAGATAATAAAAATACGCCACAAAAAAATAGATAAATCAGACAGGATCAAAAAATTGTTTGAAAATTTATACTTTGGAGTATACCATCAAGAAAGTGAGAAGATGACTCCCAGAATGGGAGAAAATTTTTATAAATCATGAATCCAATAAGGAACTTGTATCTAGGACATATAAAGAAGTCTTAAACTCAACAATAAAAAGACAACTAACCGAATTAAAAAATGGGCAGAGGAAATAGACATTTCTCCAAATGGAGAAGTAGGTATTTGTCCAAAGATATACAGCTGGCTTGTTAGTGCATGAAACGATACTGGACACCACTGGCCATCAGGGAAATGCAGATGAAACCGTGGTGAGATACCACTTCACACCCCCTAGGACAGCTGGAGTGGAAGATGCAGATAATCACAGGGATTGACGGGGACATGGAGAGATGGGAACCCTCACACGCAGCTGATGAAAATAGAAAACGTGCAGGAAGCATTTGGGCAGTTCCTCGGATGATTAAATGTGTGAGACCCAGTGATTCCACTTGCAGGTATTTAGCTAAGGGGAATGAAAACATGTGTCCACTCAACTTGTACGTGAGTGTCTGTAGCAGCATTATTCGTAATGGCCCCAAAGGTACACCAACTGATGAATGGATAAACAAAATGTAGTTTCCCGTACAACATAGTATTATCTGGTCATAAAAAGGAATGGAGTACTGATACGTGCTACCACATGGATGAACTTCGAAAACACACTAAGTGAAAGAAGCCAGATGCAAATGACCACATAGGGCGTGGCTTCATTTACATAAAATGTCCAGAACGGGCAGTGAAGTAGATTAGGGGTTGCCTAGGGCTAGGGTAGTTGGTAACGAGTGCCCTTTTAACTAGATAGCTTTAAAGAGACAATTGTAGTTTTAGTTTTTCTACTGCATTATACATCTATAATTTCATCCTTTGCTTTCTTCTCAAATGTAAAATTTAACCAAATCTATTTTTAGCTAATTTGTTTTTTAAGTTGCATGGAGTAATCATAACTTCCAAGTGATACCTGTTTTCCTTTTTCTTTTTTTATTAAGGCCACCGAAGTAGTTACCATCAGTGCTTACTCTGTTTGGTTCTTAGAAGTTTGGGAGAGTTTCAACTTGAACTTGCCCAAAGCCTCCCCATCTGCTCTGTTTCTCCCCTATTCAAGCTTCCATCATTTTTTCCCCTGTCCTTAACCCCCTGCTAATAGAACTCCCACCTCCTCCCCAGCCTCAGTCCAGTCCATTCTCCCTCCACACAGATGGATGTTTTCAAGATGCCAGCAGAGTCATGTCACTCAGCAGCCATGAAACTCCCCAGTGCCTCCTGACTGTGCTTAGGACAGCAGGAAAAACCAAGAACCATATGAGCTTACTCATTTGTGGAGCACAAAGCTGAAAGCAGCAAAGAAACAAAAACTCATGGACACAATCAATAGTTAGTGGTCAGTGGTTATCTGAGGGCATGGAGGAGGGGGAGAAGGACAGGGACACAAACACACGGTGATGGAACGAGAACTGACTCCGGGTGGTGAACACACAACACCGCCCATAGGCGACGCGCTGTACAACTGCACACCTGGAGCCCAGGGAATTGTCACTAACCAGTGTCACCCCAATACATTTAACAGTAGAACAAGATGAAGACGAGAGTCTTATGGGCGGCTCACCGGGCTCTGCGAGGCGGGGCCTTGCCCACCGGGGTGGCCTCGTCCCCACTCCTGTCCTCGCTCGTCCACTCCTGCGGCACAAACCACCTTCGGTCACAGGAAACGCGTGCGTCTGCCATGGGGCCGCGGCACATGTGTTTCCCCGGACCCCCGTTCCCCACTGCACCCTCCGGGCCGCCGGTTATCTCCTGCTCTGTGTCAGATTCCAGCACCGGCTAAGTGTGGGGGCTGGGACCACGATCCTTTCTGCCGTAGCCCCCCTTCCACATGTATTACTGAAGGGACAGCGAGTTGTGTGAGTCAGCGACCGCACTCTACCCGCCGGGCCAGCACCTCTCAAGGACATCAGAGTGCGACCCAAACAGTAGGAGACCCCAGAGCGGGCCGTGTGGGGGAGTGAGGGGTGGTCGCTCAGGCAGACGCGTTCTGACAGAGCTCGGAATGGGGGGTTCTGCTAGGCAGAGAAGTGGGGTGGGAGAGCACGTGCACAGAAACCACTGTGTTTAGGGAGAAGCAAGCACCCAGGTTGGGTGAGCGCTGAGTGCAGAGTGAGGTGGGGACCGAGGCAGGGCTGTAGTTGGAGGGTTAGGCTGGTCCCACATTGCCAAAGGCCTCGTGGACCATGCAAAGTCCCCTAGGGTTTCTAACAGGAACGGGAACAGGCCTCTGTGCTGGGAGGGTGGCCTGGAGAGGAGCGTGAAGGATCGACCCAAGGGAAGGAGGCCTGGAGCAGGACAGCTGGTCCCAATGGGGAAGGGTCCCGAACTGTGCTACGGCCCCTGTGTAGGGCCTCCTGGTAGGCCGGCCGAGGGAGGCTCTCCCAGCTGTTCCAGAACAAAGTGATTCCAGCGTCAGAGCAGCCAGACCTCTGGGCAGGTCTCCAAGTGCCTGTGAGTCATCCTGTGTATAGAGGAACGGAGAACGTCTCCCTTTCTTGTTCGCTCTTGAGAACTATCTATCTTCCTTCTGAAGAGGGTGGTACGTGCAGACAAGAGTTGAATTATAGGACTCTACTTCCTTTGTCGTCTTATCTCCCTTTCCGACAGCACTGTAAGGTGACAGAATTAATCAGCATGAAAACAGACAAAGACAAAGGTTCTTTTACAAGCAGCCTCGTTGGTGGTCATTAAAATGATGTCCTTAAAAAATACACACACACACACACACACACACACACAAGGGCTGTCTGGAAAGTATCCAGCCATGTCACCATTCTTGTTATATTGACAATGGCTGGATTTTTTTCCGGGGCAGCCCCCCCCCCCCATGCATATGATTAGTTTGAAAGCATCTCAAACGGTGAGGTGAAGCATGAAATGTCCCCCTACTCACCCCTGCCTGAGGATCGCCGCCACGAGGCTTTGTAGAACTCTCCTTTCCTGCTGGGCTGAAGGTACTTCCAAGTTCAAATTACTATGATTTCATACTTTTCATCACCCACCATTATTAAGACAGTTTCCATTCCCAGATATTAATACTTAGCTCTACTCAGCTTCCGAGTCTTCTCCCAGGTTCCCGGCACAGGCCTGACTTCCGGTCATCAGCAGCAGCCAGGGAGCCGGCGGTGGAGAGCGCTGTCTGGCCCCCACGCCCCCAGCCCCTCCCTTTGCTGCTCTGAGGTTGGGAGGAGAGAGGGGGAAAGAGGGGTGGGCGTTACCACGGTACGACTCATGCTCCCGCGTCTACAGACTCCCTCCCCGAGCACTGGTGCAGGACGGGACAGCCTTCACGTAGGAGAGTTAGCTTCTCGCTGTTTCCCTGGGTGTTGGCGGTCACGTGTCAAGCTCAGCCACAGCCCATATCTTTTCTTTGATGCCCAGGAGGGCCTCCCATCCCAGCCCTGTCCTTCCCTCAATTCTCTGACCCAGGTTGTGGTTACCTTCATCGGAGTTTCTGGAAACTAGAGGTGTCACCAATGCACTGGCAATGGACAGGATGGTCCTGCACCCCTCTCTGGCAGGCTGTAGCCCAGCGCCACCTTGCCCCTGTGTGTCTCCCTTCTCTTCCATGGTGCCCGGGCAGGAGACGTGAGCCTGGTGTTGAGTGAACTTCCAGCAAGTGACACAATGCTAGGTCCCCTCCTGGCAGATACAAGCAGATGCTAGAAATGATGAGCGTGTATTTTACTACATTGGTGCTAATTGTCTTACAGTGTTTATGGTTAAACTGTCAACCTGGGTCAGCATCCCTCACCCCAGGGCCTGTGGGAGTCTCAGGCAGAGACTGGAGCCTGTTTGGAACTAGATCTGCAGGCTTTGGGAACTCCCTTTGTGATGGGTAGCACCTCCACTGTAGTCCTGCCGGTTTGGGGCACCCCAGGGGAGCAGACAACAGTCCCATTCGGTGCCTCCAGCTACACGCAGGCCAGCCCACTCCTCTCTTTAGGGATCCATTTCAATGATCGAATGCTAGCATTCCAGACCGCCCTTCTGAGCAGGCCCATGTCTCCATCTTCCAGGGACGAGGGGCAGGGTCTTCTCCATCTGTTCGTCCTACTGCCCCTTGTATTTTCTGCTGCCACCTTTCCTAAAGTCGGGAGTGTACTCATCTCTTTCAGCTTGAAAAGGAGACAAAAGGAAAATTACCACGTCCCTTTCTTGACCCTGCCTGACCCTCTCTACCTGAATCATTACTTCATTTCTCCGTGGTACAGCAACATTTCTAGAAATGCTGAACTAAACTGCCCATCTTTACTTTCTTCCCATTTCCTTTTCATTTACTCTTTAATACATATTTTCTGTTGTATCAGAAATATATTTTTATTGACACATTTTAATGAATACCTAAAAGCATAAAGAAGAAAAGAAAAGGTTTCCAGAACTGTTTACCTTTCACTGTTCTGATTTATTTCCTTCTAGTCTCTTGGTGGTTGTCTTTCAGGAGTCACCCTTTCCGGGAACTCTTCGTCTTCGTCATGCCTTCTGTGCTTCGGCTTGACCCAAGCACATGATACCTATACGCGGACTGAACTCATCTAGTCCCCGATCCATGTCCCCACCCTTTGTAAACTCCTTTAGCAGGGAAATGCTGTGTACCTCGTCTGTGCATCCCCTAGCACTTAGTACGGTGCCTGAAACACAATAAAGGCTTAAATGGTCGAAATGTTGAGGATGTGCCTATGTATAAAACAAATTCAAAGCTGTCTATTCCGATGTACCAGAGCAGGAAAGATAAGTACTACCTTCTTGAGGGTGCATTCTGATCCATTTGTGACCGTTGTGTTGAGAGCCATTAGTGCCAGTCTCTGAGACCACGGTGAGGGAGGTCCCAAAGTATATCTGAATACTCTGTTTAAAGACATGCATTTTTATTCCTTCTGAGTGGATGCTGTCACTCTAGATAGGCGAAGTGTGGCGCAGTAGAGGATCCACTTCAATAACTAGATGAACTGTGGATATTTGCATTCAGCATCTGAGCAGGGCTGGCTTTTGCATAGATGTTAACTGGATTGCATGGAAGTGGGTGTTTGTGTGTTTTCTGCATACATTCCCTTGGGAACCTTAAGTACAGCATCGCTTCACCGATATTTCTTTTGTACGTAGTGGAAGGGGCAATACTGGTGCAGCTCCTTCTGGAATTATGATAACTAAATGGATGAAATAAAAATTAATGGTTTATTTTTTGTCATTTGTTTACAGGATTTTGTATCTTTTGATTTGTTGAGCAGCTGCCTCTGAGCTTAGCATTGGTTATCTTTTTGAATGCCTGGGTTAATGCTGCCCATTTTGAAAAAAACTAGGAGTGTTCAGAGGCATTATTTTAACTTTTTCACCTGTCACCAGAGGCAGGAAAGAGAACAGTTTAACAGGTGGGCTCTAGACTAAAGCTACTGGTGTGAAGCTCCATTCTACCACGCACCACTTAGGGCAAGTCTTCTAACCTCTCTAAATCTGAGTGTTTTCATCTGTTAAAAAAAAAAAGGTTGCTAAGGACGATTAAGCAAGATCGGATATATAATGTGCTTTTTTTCCTTTTAAAAACCATGGCACCTGGCATGTAATTAATGTTAGCTGTATTTGTAGTAGGAGCATTAGATCGACCCATGAGAATAGTGTGCCTCTAAGCACTTGGTAAGTATTACGTGATTGCTGCGAAATAGCAAAATTGCAATTCTCAACTGGGGTTGGTTTTGCCCACCAGGGGACATTTGGCAATGTGGGGAAATTTTCGTTGTCACAACTGAGAAGGAGATGCTACTGGCAGCTACCAGGTAGATAGTGCTGCTGCTGCTGAACATCCTACAGTGCACGGGACGGCTTCCAACAACCAAGACTGACCCCGCCCACAGGGCCAGTAGCGCCCAGGTGGAGAGACTCGGTGCTCAAGGTGTGAGCTCACTTCCAAGAGATGCTATAGGAATCCTGAAATATACAAATGTATCTAAGACTCAGGTCTTTGATTTTTCTTGATTAATATTAAGGATTAACAGGTTATTACTTCCTCTATATAGTTGTTTTCTGCTAGTAGGTGCTACCTGAGGTATTGTTCCAACAACTCAGAAAGATTTTGTCCAATTGTTTTGTGGGTATGAACTGTGCTTCTCAGAGCAAAAATTTAAAATTAAATCATTGTGCATAGGGGGGTCTATGTGACTTGGTGCTACTCATACTTGTTGTGAAGTTTTGATCATTGCCAAACAGTGGGATCAAAGAAGAGATAAGTTTTTTTTTTTTTTATGCACCAATTTTCTTTTTCTTTCTTGGGCCATGCTACACAAAAAACACAAAAAATAGAATTGTGTTTCGTACAAGATTATCCAATGACTCCCTGCTCAGAATCACGGAACATTCCAGGGCCAGGAGACTTTCTGTGTTTCACCTGAGAGGTGCTGAGTCAGAATCTTTGGTGGATAAGGCCAGGAATCTGTGTTTTCTGAAAGATTCCAAGTGATTCAAAGCACTTTAATGTTGGAGAACCATTGGAGTGCAGTATGTTAGAGGTGTCAAAGGGCTAGCAGGCAGTGCTATGGTCCTGTGGTCTTATTTCTTACTTCAGACAGCCTGTGGACCTGGATGAGAATGTATAGATCTCCAGAGCTGTTTGGGTTAGCATTTTCTTTTCTTTTTGTCCTGAAAAGGCCTTCAGAATATTTCTGCACCTGAAGATATTAGTGCCACACTCAGTGAAGGAACCCACTGTTTGAGCCCTTGGCTATTAGAATGGAACAGCTGTGGACAAAGGTGAGCCGATTCTATATTTAGAATATTCTGTGGGGCTGAGTTTATGACAAATGCATTCTTGTTCCTTTCAGAAATGCCTGGGTTTGAAAAGCAGAAACAGGTAACTACATTCGAGTCCTTCAAGCTGGGTAGAATTTAGGGTTATTTATGTATCCCTTAGGAAAGATGACATATCTCAAAGCACATTTCTCTTCTGTCTTCACACATTAATTTTTAAGTTAAAATAACATCACACCTTTGGTTCTTATTTTATGAGTTGGTACCTTTTCCAACTGCCAGGGTAAAGTCTACTGATGGTAATTGCTAATAAGAATTACATGTTCTGAGAGAAGAGCAGGAGGGGGAACAAATTAATTCCAATCTAATTTGCATTCCCTTGCCAAGTTTGAATTGGGACCAATTTGCAAACTGAATTATCTCTCTAGCCTTGGTAGAGTTTATAATAATGCTGGAAGTTTCTTAACTCATGGCAGTGCCTTTTTAATAAAGACACATTCGCAGCTACCGTCTTGGTGCCTTGTAACATATTGTTAATAATTGGGCTAATAAGATTTTAAAGTTAATTAAAAGCATGAGAAAAACCCATAAAGTCTGGTGCAGCTTAAACTGGTTGCTGACCAAGCAAAAATGCAAAGAGAGAAGAACGTTAAAACTTGTTCATTAGTGACTTACCAATCATGGTCTTTTTTGGGGGGGGGGGGCAGAAAATCACCACTTTTGCATTTCCCTTAAAACAATTGATAATCATTTAATGAGAATTATTCATTGCCAATTATCTCATTTCTTTATACAGAATTTCCTAAGAGAGCCAAAGAGGCAACAGACAGGTAACATATCATTTTGGAAAATGTATGTTCTATGAGAGTTTGGGGAATGTTCATAGGCCAGAGGGAACCCAGTGCTCTAGCCTGGCTCTCATTGTCCAGTTGTAGTGCTTACAGCATCTTTTCATACCGGGTCTCCGGGACCAACACGGTGAATGTTAACACGACCCTCATCTGATGTCTCAAGGGCCCTTCAAGCCTATCGATTATGAGCCTGCCTCTTGCACTCCCTGTATGTCCTCTCTTAAAGAACAATTCTCCCTGCAGTTTTGTACAGAGTGGTGACCCTGGTTCCCCTGTAATAAGGGGCAGGTATTCCAGAATGTAAAGAGAGGTAGACTCCTCGGGATGTATGCTGATTTCATTATGGCAACCGGAAGAAGACTAACAGAAGGCACAGATCCCAGGAGGGGTGCTATCGAGCCATTTGCAGGTGATAAAATTCTGGCACTTATGCCTGGTTTTTGAGTTGATTTGAATGGTTGCTGGTCCTCAGATCCCTCAGTACTTTATCTCCTCACCCATTATAATCCTGTATATGATTTGAAATTCTGAAGGGTTTTTATTTTGAAACATTCTAGATAATTCTTTTGAGCATTGCACCCAGACTATTGCCCTACAAATCACCCTAGACTCTGTTCCAATTAATTTCTAGGTCTGGTATCCTTTAGTAACTGGCAACATCAAAAGATGCGTGCACGTGACATTCCAGCATGAACTGAATTGAATTTAGGTCATCTATATTGTAGAACTGTCTTCACCCTGCTTCCCCAATCCTCATTCTATGGCCATGAAATTGTTGTTGGATCAGTGATAGGTATTTGTATGATAACCCATATCCACTACTCACTTGTTGTGTACATATTCTATTTTCTAGCATTAGATATGATTTGGGCAGCTTCTGTTGTTATCCTAGGGATGTGTCAGTTGTGGCAGAGACAGCTAAATGCTACCCAGTGTCCATTCTCCCCTTCTCTAGAAATATTTGAGATACAACCTGTAACTTTTAGCTTGGCTTAGAGCTGCTTGGACTAAAGCTTTCCCTACAGCTAAATATTGCCAAGAGACTAAATTCCGGTCAATGTGGTATATGTTTGAACAGGTGTTCAACTCTGGAAAATGTCCTTAAAGGGAGGCAACATTTCTTTTCCCTCTCATTTTCTCCTTCCTGCCAGCTGGAATGTGGATGTGATGGCTGACACAGGAGCAACCTTCTTAGACACAGGTGATCTAGGTAGTAAAACCATGGACTGAGGAGTGAAGAGAGAGAAGAACCCTGGGTCCCTGGCATTGTCAAGTGTCATACAACCCTGGACTGTCAAGTGCCAACTTCTTTGAGAGAAAGAAATTAACATTACCTTGCTTATTTTGGCTTTTCCTTTATTGCCAGTCAAATTGAATACTAAGTAATTTATTAGTGTTTCCCAATTCTCAAAAATACCTTTACAAACCTGCTCCTTAATGATTAGGATTATTTCAAAAGGGTCTAAAGACCATTAGCTCACAGTCTGTTAAAAAGAATTAATGAACATGAGACCCTGGGACATTATAATATATTGACTTAAACATTCACTAAAGGGTGGATGACTGGCACCAGATCTATTTCAGAGACCATGACCAATATAGGGCTCCCCATATTGAAACCTTCTTCCTTAAGCCTGAGGCTGGGACAAAAATAAATCAGAAATCTGTCTAGTTCTAGCTCTGTTTTGTAGACCCTACAAAACAGACTAATTTCTTTATATGAAGGAAAGGGAAGACAACATCAAAAATATTGAAATCTTTTCCAATTTGTTCAAATCAGTAAGAGTTCTACTATCAACGAACAGGAGTTTAGATAGTTACTGAGTGTTGTTATTAAGTATCTCACTTGTTCAGAAATCCATGCAAGATGCTGTACAGGGCAATAAGACAGAGGACTTGTTTTTAAAGAAGTAAAAGTCTAGGTTCTTCAAAAAAACAGGCCTGAAGATACAGATTTAGATGCTAATAGTTTCTTTGGGAGATAGTCCCAGGAAACATGGAGAGGAAGGGAAGGAGGCAACCAAACAGGTCAATGTTCTGAGCAATTAGGGCACGACCATATTGAGGATCTTCTGAGAAGCTGTGTGGAGCACATCTCAGGATCTTCTCACCAAGGCTGAGGAAACTGGGCTCTGCTCCACCAACCCTCATGCTTTAGTGATTGAGGGTTGCTCCTAAGGATGTTAACTCACTGGCATTCCTGGCCCAACCTGTGCATGGGCTGAAAACACTGCTGGTGACCGGTGGAGAGACACAGGTGCTGGGGATAAAAAAAAAACATGGGAATACGTGGGAACTGGGCATCAAGCTGAAAGTGACCTCTGGAGTCATAGAGAAGCCACCGACAGCATCGGAAGCCATCCATCCCTTGCTCTGCTCGGGCCCCATGTGTAGCTCACTCTGTCCCATTATGAAGGGAGAGCTGCCCACATGAAGCCACGTCACAAACGCTTAACAGTGTAACCTTAGGATCTCTAGCGAAGGGCAGATCACTGTGGGCCATTGTGGTGGAGGAGGCATTTACGTATGATATGAAAATCATTTTAGCCTCGAAGGCTGGATGTAAATAAGAGGAGAGAAGAGGGGGAAATAGATACCAGAAATGAGGCTTATAATAGGTAAGGGTTTGGATATAAAGATGTGAAAGGTACAGTTTGTGAGCTGGTGGCTGAAATCAAAGGTCTAGAGTGGGAGGCAAAGTTGGAAAAGTATTCAGGGATGTTTTTTCAGGGCTCTTATAATTCAGCCTGAGCGTTCTGGCTTGACTTCCTGCCAAGACATTCTTTTCTGTTTAATGGGGCTAAATTTATATATAATTAAAATTTCTAGTCCCAATTTAATGGAAAATATTATACACTCTTACAGGGGTAATTTTAAAGCAACTGTTTGCAACCTTTTTTTAATTCTATCATGGCAAAGAAAAAATGATGTTAGCGTGTAGCACATACCTCCTCGATAGAATATTTTTAATTTCCTGTATGTTAACTCCACCCTTTTATCTCCAATTCAAAGTCATCTATCGGAATGCAAATCCACAACAATAAAGGCATGACCATGATTGAAAACAATATAATTCATCAAAAAGATAATATTTGCTAACGTTGGTCTTCGAATGCCTATGGAATAACAAGTTACACTTCAACGCTGGTTGGGACATAACAGTGTTTCCAACAGGACGGCTGATAACTATTGCTTTAAAAATCAAGGTTGCAAATGGGTAACCTGCAGACAGAAGCCACAGACTTCTGTGATTGTCCCACAGTGTGGGCCTCAAAGGGATAGGGGACAGGATTCCTATGAAACAGGCAATGACAGCAAGCTCACCCATGGAACCAGGAGTCAAAGGGAGAATGAAAGCTCAGGGAGCTTTGTCAGCTATGTTGCAGATAAATCCTTGCACACCTCCATTCCCCATGGGACCTGGCTGGAGCAGAGGAGCACAGCCGCCTGCCTCCACCTCCCTGGATGTGGCCTGTTCTTGCCAGCTCATCCCTCCAGGCCTCCTTTGTTTGAGTATGAAATGCAACCTTTGGAGCATAAAAGAAACCCGTGGTTTCCGGAGGCTTCCAAGGCCAGCTGATACTTAGCCTTGGAGCCTGCGAGCCCATGTTTTCCCCTCATCCTTGGGGTACATGATCTCAATCGGGGCATCGCTAACTGCAATAGGTCTCAAACCTTGGTGAAGTCTGCTTTCTGTATCTACAACCCTTCCATCAAATATACTTCCTGCCTCTTATATTCATAGTTGGAACTATTTTTTCCCGTCTACAATAATGTAATGAGTATTTCCAAGGTCCCATCAATTTGTGAATCCCAGATGAGGTCACCTAAACTCTTTGTTTAAGATAGGATCAATTTATCTAATTGATTAACTGCTGGATCAATAGTCTCCATTCACTCAATAAACAATAGCTATTTATGGAGAAGCTTTTGTGGACCAGCCATGGTTTTAGGTGTTGAGGATACAACCGTGAACTAACTCCACAGAACTCTCTGTCCTTGGTAAACACAAATTCTAGTTGAAGTACCATCACAGACGAATAGCTACTGAGTGTGTGAAAGGGTGAAGAAAACGAAGCAGGGTCAAGGGAGGGTGGGAGGTGTACTGTTTCCTAATGAATGACGGAAGACCTTCCTGAAAGGGTGACAAACCAGAGCTTTGCAGGGTCACGGGAGAAAGAGATTTGAAACAAGTGTGTCAGTATCTCAGTTAATTCAGTGTCCTGAACTGGGTGTGGGCTTCGTTTTTGTTTTTTAACTAATTAATTGTATTTTTTTATCTTTTATTTTTTTTTTTTTTAGAATTAGCAAGGAGGCCAGTGTGGGTAGAGCTCAGTGAAAAGTTAATAGGAGTTTAGATGGGAAACGTGGCTAGCGGTCAGATCGTGCAGCACTTACGGACAGAGAGAAGGAATTCCAGTTGTACTTGGAATGGTGGGTTGAGAGCAGACAAGTGACTTGATTTGAATTATTGTTCAAAGGGATTCCTCAGACGGCTGTGGGGGAAACAGTCTGTGGTAGGATAAAAGGAGACACGGGAGATCAGTTAGAAAGCTACTGCAATACGGTGGCTTGAGGTAGGGTGGGGGTGAAGGAAGTGTGAGGAGTGGGCAGGTGCATGGCAGAGGCAGAGTTGACAGGTTTGCCGATGTGAGGTGTGACATTAGGGAAGCATCAAGGATGACTTCAAGCTCGGCTGAGCGTCTGCACTGGTAGACTCTGAGATGGAGAACAGTGCAGGAGGAGAAGTTTTGAGGGGGTGGGTGGAGGTGGAAATCAAGAGTTTGGTTTTAGACGTATCAACATGGAGATGCTCATTCAGCTTCCAAGTGGAGATGGCAGATAGGCATTTTGATAAGCAAATTTGAGGTTCAGGGGAGGGTTTGATGATGAAGAATTAAATCGGGAAGACATCAGTATATTTAAAGCCTGTGGGACTGAGAGATTATTTTTGAAGTGACTGTGCATAGAAAAGAGGTCCAGACACTGTGCCCTGAAGTGAGACAGAATAGATGGTTGAACTTGACCAATGGCTACCTTAGAGAAGAGCAGTTTCAGGGGGTGAGGACAGCCTGATGGCAGGGGAGAATCGGGAGTCGGGAGGAAGGACATGGAAGCAGTGAATATGGACCATTCTATGGTAGGAAACGAAGAAATGGGAAAGAGAGTGATGGCCATGTGTTCCATGTCACTGTTTTCTGTTCATTGCTTTGGTGCTGCCTGGGCCAGCTGTCTTGTGTCACTCAAATGCTGACACTGACCCACCTTGGCCAGTGATACTCTTTGAGCATCTGTTTCTGTCTCCCCATCACTGCTGCATGCAGATGTGAGTGTTGTCTCCTCCTTGGCACCTGGCTGCCATAATTAAGTCTTGGTTCCATTGGAGTCGGGCCCCTGGTTAGAGCGGAAACTTACTGGTTAGACTTTGTAAGTTTAACAAATCAAATCCATTTCAAAATATCAGTTAAAATGTTTTTGTTTACATAGGTGATGCACTGTAGAATTGTATGCCTGGAATCCATGTAGTTTTTGCTAACCAATGTCACCCCAATAAATTCAACAATAAAGAAGTTTGTTTTGAGGTAAACAATTTTTGTCTATTGTTTGGTTCATCAGGAACCCTGTGTCCTTTTCTTATAGTTGTGTAAATATTTAATTTTTGAAAAGGAGAAAACATGCATATGTAGGACATGACCTTGGGCTAGATCACTTAACTTGCTTGTCTTGGTAATGCCCTCCCTAGTTTTCAACCCTGTCTGTCCTTGGAAATAGAGTCCTCCAAGCCAAGAATTTCACAGTACATACTGCTGGCTAGCTCAGATGTCTAGTCTTTTTCTCTTTTCCCAATTCTTTCCTCTTCAGAGACAATTGTACTGAGGTGGTAGTTCTAAGTCTAAGACAGAAATCTGAGAACAGTTTTCCTATTACTCATGCTGATCAAATCCACAGGAGTAATTTCATCTTAAAAGTAGATGGTCTTCAACAAGTATAGCTCAAGTGGGCACTTTTGTAAAGGAAGCGTTTTATACTCTCTTAGGGGCGTTGGCAAAACTCTTCAAAGTTGTTCTTGCTGAACTCACGGAACCCTTAATTTTCGGGTGGTGGAAGTCATACCTGTTATTTCCCTTCCAATGATTTATAATCCATCTCTCAGGTCTCCTTCTTTGAGTTTTTTGTTTGTTTGTTTGTTTATTAGTTTTAATTTTGCCCTATCTGATAGGAGGGCCCTGAGAAGTTAAGAGATCTGTAGCTTATTATCAATGAAAATTTACAGTCTTTAAATAATTTTTGTAAGTGGAAATTATGTTCATTTTGATTATCCCCTTTGGGAAAAGAGCACATAAGGAAACAGATCATCTGAATTCTTCTAGGACTATAGATCAAATTGTAAACTCAGTTGATCTCTGCAAGTTATAGTAATTCTTTTCAGGCTCTTTACCTAGGAAAGTAGTAGTTTAGCATACTTATCAAACAAACAAATAAACAAACAAACCTGCCCATTTACAAAGTGGGCATTGTGTTGTAGAAGTAAATCAGGCTGCAATTTCTTGCTCTTTAGAAATACCAAATTCAAACTGTCTTTCCCTTTAATCGACAACTTTCCCATTTGCACTTACTTTCAAGTATTCTGTAATTATCCCTCATGTTATTAGGCAGTTGTGCAATATTCCTATTTCTAAAAAATATGAAATGAGCAAATACAATTTTAACATTTTCACCTCCATCCCCGATACTCCACTAGCTTAAATATAAAAACTGGCATTGCCAAGGGGAAAATACACACCAAGTGTAGATGATGTCAAGACCAGTGAGCCAACCTAGAACAGATATACCAGGTCACTGCCTGAGTTCAAGTTCAATCATGAGTACCTTGGATAAGGTGATGAATCAGTCAATTAGGAGATAGTTGTTGCCATAGCTCTAAGGTTGTTCTTTCAGCCATACAGAAGGCCTTGGAGAACATTGCACTAAACCTGGTAGAAAAAGTCACTCATACAACTCAGGAAAAACCTCGACCTTATTATGCTGAGGTTTTTAATAAGCAATACAGCCTAATAAGTGGTTGACAACCAAATAGAAAAGCACTACTCTCAACCCAGACTTGAAAAAACCTGAACCAGTCTGGCCAGGTAGTAATTATAATGTATGTTGTAATTAGATGAGCAATTTATTAGAACTTGACAAAATTTGAGTTTCGGTTCAGAGGCTTAGGAGGAAATTTTTCTAATCTTTGGATGACTGACTTCACTTGACTTGCTGAATTTCATTTAAGTTCTGGGTCCAGATGAAAAAAAATAATGTTTTCATTCTCTCCTTTCCATGTAGGTGATTATTAAGGAGAGCACTACATTTGGCCTTGATATAAGTCAGACCCACTGGAAACAAAGGTCATGTGGGTCAGTTTATTTCCCTAATGCTTCCTCTGTGATGGGCCTCTGTGACCTGTGGGTAGGCAGAAAATTCAGACTTCCCCTACATTTCATTTTTAGCAATGATTTTTATTGACTGCTCATGACAAATTTTTTTCTTTTTTAAATGTAAAGGTATTTTCTATTTAGTATCATGAAAGGGTGTGAATATTTTATGCTAAATGCCACCTTGAAGATGGAAGTGAAGATGGAAGACCATAATAAATTTAGGTAGTTGGTTCAGGATGGGTGTTTCATCTAAGGCTTGAAACATTCTTCCAGCTTGTCTTGTGTCTGTGATATGAACTATTACTTTGGGTAATTCTTTAGGGTGTTTCCAGGCATTTTGTCAAGATTGGTGTGTTGATTAGTCAGCCCTGTTGGCATATTTTGGATGTGGGCAGCACACAGTGTAAGAACAGGCAGGCAAAAGCTGAGACAGGTCTGGGACTTCCAACCTCACTGACTTGATAACAAAATCAGAAACTCTAAAGTAGGGACTTCTTACCCCACCAGCATTGAGATGAGCCCTACTTTCATATTCAAAGCTAAGAAGATCTTATTGAAAACCAAAGTGGTAGCTAGGAGCTCCTATGTCCTAAATTAAGTTAATTCAAACTGAATCTTACTATAGCAGGAATATAATATGGAATCTCGAAACATAGCTTTAGATGCACATTTTATTCTATCACAAGAAATTATTTTAGAGTAATCTCTATGAGGCTATAAAATAACATTAAAATGTAAAACATAACTGGGAAGTGCTATGATTAAATTATAAGAATTAAATAACATGCATTTACCCGATTGTAATAAGAAAGCATATGCCAGTGTGGTGGAGGATTCACCCCAAGTCCAGTCACTGAAAATTCTTCTTGTAAAGAGATTTGGGCAAAACATTTTCTAAGTTTTATGTTTTATAGCATTTCTCTATAACTCTTTTGGTGGGTCTCTTTTTTTTTTCTCATAGAATGCACACACTCACCAATGTGCAGACAAACTCTGGGAAGTACCAAAAAAGTGTGAAACATAAACTCTGCCCTCCCAAAGTTTATGTTCTGGTTGGAGACCTAGTATGCACAAAAAACATTTGAAGTGACTGTGTGGTTGGGTGTTTGAATGAATCCTATAGGAACTAAGAGGTCAGAGAGGCAGTGCAATTAGAATGTTTGGGAAAGATGTTTTTGGAGAAGTTAGAATTGGGTGAATGGCTAAGACCTGAGAAGAAGGAGACAAGGTAAGCTGGATTGGGGATATGACACAAATAAAAATGACAATAAGAGGATGAACTAAGAATATGTTCATTCAATATTTATTGAGTGTCTACTAGAAAATTATAACTGCAAGTGTGATGAGATCTTAGCTCTCATGAAGCTTCTAGTTCAATGTGATATGATAGGCAATACAAATAAAAAAATAAGGTATTTTTAGATTTGAATGTGCAATTAATGAAATAAACAGTTGAAGTGATAAAAACAGGCAGGTGAGAGTTCTCAACATTTTAATGTGCTTATAAGTCTTCCAGGGCTCTTGTTAAAATTTGGATTCTGATTTGGAAAATCTGAGGTGGACCTGAGAGTCCGAATTCTCAAAAAGATCCCAGGAATTGCCACTGCTATGGGCCCACAGACCACACTTTGAGTAGCAAGGTGTTAGATGGTATGGACTGAGATTCCTGGGGAAATAAGATTGGTTGGTGCCCAGGAATCCTGGTAGATAGGATGGGGAGGAAGAATGAAAGAGAAGGTTAAGAGGAAGAATTGGACCATCAGGCCACAGCCACATGGTCAAGCATTTTCACCTGGGAAGTGCATCTCTGTGGGAGAGGGGCAGGAAGAAAGGGCAGGTGACCAGGAAGAGGCCAAGCTTTGGACCAATGCTGAATCTGACCTTACACAGCTACTGCAGTTGCAGAAGTCCATAGTTCTCCCCATGATGCATTGCTAATATATACCCGAGATGAGGGCAAGGAAGTGGAAAGTTTTCCCTTGTCTTTGCTTGTGTTATGGAGAAGTTGAGTCCCAAAGAGATTCAGCAATTTATGAGAGAAAGCTTTATCTGTTAGCAGAACACTGAGAATGATGACCCAAGCTTTCTTGACTTTCAGAGTGGTGATCTTTTCATTGCAGCTAAGGTAAAAGGTGACACATACTAAATATAGAGGGTTTATAGAGCCGATCTCATTCCTGAGTCAATGGAAGCCCTGATTTTTGTACCATTGACATTAGTGTTTAGCCTTTCTGGATTCAGGACATAAGGTGACAGCTTTTATGTTTACTGTATTCTGCATGTTATAAATGTGGGAGAATCTTCTGCGAATGTTTTGGCTAGCTCCATATTGAAATACTAGGTGGCAGTCTAACACTACTTTTGGGTATTTAGGCAGCCAGTGTGGTTTTTGAAATGGCATTTTAATGAAAATTAGATATTTTAGAAATAACTTCAAGGGGAAGCTTTATAGAAATAAATAAATGATGATGTGTGCTACACTTTAAACTATCTTTCCCCCAAACCATACTTTTATTTGCATATTACACATACAATTGAATGAGATATTAAAAACTTAATACTTAGAAAAATAAACAAAGGACATAAATATTTCACAGAGGAAGTACAGATGTCAACAAACATATGCAAAAACACTTAAACTCTAATAAGAAAGAAAATTCAAATTAGATGAGAACATTTTCATGAGCCCTCCATTTGACATAATTATTTTCAAAATTTTTTCCTGGAGAAAAATTAGAGATGTGGTCAAAATTTATGTATAAGCATCTTCCTTGATGTTTTATTTATGATAATCTAAAGACATTCATACTTAGAAGATGGTATTTCTTAAAACAGCATGTTACACATTTTTAATTTATAGGACTTACTTAACATTTTAGTTAGCCGCTAACCAAATTATATTAATTATGCCTAATTAATGTAAAAATGCTGACACATCATGTTTAAAAACACACAGAGGAGAATAATAAGTTAATCCTTGCTGGAAGGACAAAGTTCGTTGTACAGTTTTGGGGTCTTCAGGAGAATTGATCAGATCTAAACACAGGGTCGAGCAGAAGTAACACCTGGATTTGAATTTAGATTTTATTACAAAATCATAACCGTACATGCTTATTATGATTTTGTAATAAAGGATCTGGTATAAACTGCCAGCTCATAAGAAAGGGTGTTACTTCTGCTGGAC
The DNA here is from genome assembly GCA_004026885.1 of Lyroderma lyra. Classification (NCBI taxonomy): domain Eukaryota; kingdom Metazoa; phylum Chordata; class Mammalia; order Chiroptera; family Megadermatidae; genus Lyroderma; species Lyroderma lyra. Next base: position 71,945 of record PVJL010003599.1, on the reverse strand, counting down.
CCTGTATATCTAACTAAGACAATGCTTGGTTTGATGGTGAAGGAGCAGAACCAGAGTCACACGGATCACTGGTGGCCCCTCTCAGCTGCTGGTGGTTAAGTGAACTGTGGAGTGACAAGGGATGGAAGGCCAGGCCCTTCCTTGAGACACTTTTCCGGAAACACGTGATTATACGTGTGAGGGCTTAATGCCACACTCAGGGCTGTCTTCAACGCGTACATTTTCCAATAGCAATTAAGAAGGGAAGAAAAGAATTCAGAAAACCAGAAGGAAACTCGAATCTCCCTCCTGAGATTTTAATGATATTAAAATACCATTATCCGTAGTTTACTGCATTGACCAACGTGTTAATCTGTTTCTCATTTCTTTCTTAACATCGTCTTTCCTACGACACATGCTATATATATATATATATTTTTTGTCAACAGCTGAAGATTACAATTGTTTGGTTTGCTATTTTGTTTTATGTAATGATATGGGGTAAACAAGAGGAAGGCAAAAAATCAATAGAACTTTCTAGCCCAAGAGGTTACTTGTTGCTTTCTGCTAGAAATATTTTAAATGGATGTTCAATTTATTTATTTACTTAATTTATTGATTCAATTGCTCATTACCTTTATTGTGGAAGTAGTAGATACAAATGGACCAGTACCCACTATAACATTTTTAAAGGCCTTAATTTTTGGATGAATATACTTAAAAACTAAGACCCACATATGGTCCCAAATTAAAAACATAATCATCCTGAAAATTTTGGCCCTGTCCTGCAACATAACTTGTTGAAAACCTGATTGGGAGGTAACTTCTGCAATGACTATGCTTTTAGCAATTTGTATTCATTTATATATTTTTTTCTGTGAATAACAAGATGCTTATTGATAGTATTTTTCTAGATTCTGTCCCTTGACAAGGAACCAGACTGTGAGACCATGAAGTTCTTTCTTGAAATTTTATCATGATTAGGAAAACACACTGTTAACCATAAGGTCTTTCTGCACCACTGATGTGGTTAGGCACATGCTAGTTCCAGGTTTCCAGCCTGCGGATGAGGTCCTACTCTTTGTGTAACATGACAGTGCTGCTGACCTATTGTAATTATTTCCACGGAGAATCATATAATATTCCACGGGGGAGGAAAGAGTGGTACTCATCCCCCTGAGTCCTCTCATTTCACGGATGAGCTTGCACATTTGAGTGGTTTTTTCAGTAGAGGTCAAAACCCACTCTAATGAGATGGATGCAACAACAGATTTTATTACAATGGAACACAAAAGAAGCTTATAATGGTATTCATGATGTTTAAAATTTGCATACTTGAAACAAATGTTTACTCTTCCTCTTATTTGTACAATTAATAAGGTGGGGAGCAGGAGGAGAGGAAATAGATGGATTTTAGCAAACACCAATTTTGAGGTAATGTGGAACACTGAGGAGGATGGATGTTTGTGTTTCTTCTATGATTATATTTCAGTGCAGTTGGTGATCATCTTAATAAAAATGCTCATGTTATGTAAAGGGTTGCAGAATTTCTCTTTTGTTTGTTTGTTTGAAGTTACTTATGTAATTGTGTCAAGGGCCTGGGTTACCTGTTGTTCAGGGTTATTTCTTGGCTCTGATTCAACTTTTTCAGAAACAGAGGAGATGAGCTCCATTTGAATTCCTGATGTCTCAGAAGCTTTGGGGTCCTGAAGGGACCTTTAGATTCAGCCCTTTCATCTCCATGGCAGTGGGTTTGGGCTGAATTAATTGATTGAGCTATTTCGGCCCATGCCCACTGCCATTGTCTTAACCCTGTCACTGTGTAATTGACTTCAAGTCAAACAGCCACCAAAAAAAAAAAAAGAGTTGATATTTTGACTATTTTTATGCAATAACCTTTTGATCTGCTTTGTATATAAATGACATTCTTTTTATTTAAAATTTTTGTTAGATGGTAATACATTTACCCTGATATTAAATTTTGGAAAAAAAACACTCAAAACATATTAAGTGATATCAAATTGATTCAGCCCTTTCATATGACAGGTGAGAAAAGCAAAGATGCTAAGTCTATCCAAGGTCAATAACAGCTGAGACAAGGACCAACATCTTTTACCTGCCCGAAGTGGGGTGATTTTTCTATGATATCGCTCTTGCCTTGTAGCTCTTTCCTCTTCTGATAACATTACTCACATGACCATATTCATAGTACTTACAACTGACATAATTTTTCCTGTGTATGAGGGAATATTTGATCAAAGTCTGTCATCCCCACTAGATGGTACACTGCACTAATTGTCATAGGGATTTCGTCTGCTTTTGCTGACCATTGGCTCTCATGTGCCTGCACAGTATGGCACACATCATAGGCAGTCAGTAGCTCTTTTTAAAAATGAATGAATGGATGAAGGTGGGTCTACTAGAGTTTTCATCCTGAGATCAAATTGGACAACGTGGGCATAATAATGAGTTCACAGGAAGGACAAGTTCAAGTCAGTAAATGAAATGAGATAAATACCATCACAGTGTTTTGTACATTCTGCCATGAGAAATAAGCCTCTAAAGACAGGTTGGTCTTCAAACCCACAACACCAAGAAGTCATTTCGCCTTTATTGCAAAAAAAGGAAAAATTAACTTCATAATACTTTGTAATATTTAATAACTTCCATGCCATAAAATGCATGATTTCAAGTGCACAAATCTGTAAGTTTTGATAAATATATAGCCCCACATGTTCAGTAAATATATAGCATCCCACCTGATTGAGCTACTTCAGCCTGTATCCACTGCCATTGTCTTAATCAGGTTGGCGTCATTGCTCATTGGTCTTCCTGCTTGCACTCGTGTGTTTCATTCTCCTCCAGCAACCAGACTGATTCAGTGACCATGGAAACTGGATTTGAGTCTACTGCCTAGAAGCCTCCAGTGGCTCCCAACCATAACAGAGTAAATCCAAATTCTTCACCATGGCCCAAAGGTCTTGTGGCACCTGACCGCTCTGAGCCTTGACTTACACGGTTCCTCCTCTTGCATTCTGTGCTTCTGCAACACTCATGTTCCCTCAGTGCCTTGAGCTTGCCAAGTTCTTTCTTATTCTAGACTCTTAGATTGAAACACTCTTTTCCTACTTCTTATTCTTTGGGTTTGTGATAAGCAGATTGTGGCCTCCCAAAGATGTCCATGTCCTAGTTCCTGGAAATTGTGACTGCTACCTTACATGGCAAAGGGGACTTTGCAGAGGTGAGTAAGTTAAGGATCTTGAGATGGGTGATTATCCTGGATTATTACATTGTGAAATCACAATGTAATAATAAGTGAAAGAAATAAGAGTCAGGGTCAGAGAAGAAAATGTGAGGATGGGGACAGAGGTCATACGATTGTTGGCTTTGAAGATGAAGGAAGCCAGGGAATGTGGGCAGCCTCCAGAAGTTGGCAAAGGTGAGGAATGGACTTTCCCCCTAGAGCAAGCTTGTCCAACCTGTGGCCCAGATGGATTCATAAACTTTCTTAAAACATTACGAAAATTATGCATGGATCTTTTTTTTAGCTCATGAGCTATTGTGAGTGTTAGTGTATTTTATGTGTGGCCCAACACAATTCTTCCAGTATGGACAAGGGAAGCTAAAAAGGTTGGACACCCCTGCCCTGGAGCCTCTAGAAGGAACGCAACCATGTAAGCATCTTGACTTTGACAGAGTAAAACTCATTTCAGACTTCTGACCTCCAGATAATAAATTTAATAAATTGATTTGTGTTGTTTTACGCCACTGCATTTGTGCTCATTTCTCACAGCAGCATAGGAAACTAACACAAGGTATCTGCTTAAAATGCCATCTTTTTTGGGGGTGGGGTAGTTCCCTGCTGGAATTGAACCCAGTCCTCAGCGTTGGGAGTGCCGAAGCCTTGGCCACTACACCACCAGGGAACCCCTAAAATGCCATCTTCACAGGGACGCCTTTCCCCAATAACCTGATCTAAAACAGGACTCCTAGCCTCTCTCTCATCCCTGCTCTCACCCTCATTCCCACTCCATAGTTTTGACTTCAGCTCGCCCCTTACTCTTTGTCATCGTCACTGGAATGCATGCTCTCTGAGGGCAGGGATAATAGCTTGGGCCTGCAACTTTGTCATTATGTGCTTAATAAATGTTTATAAATGATCCCGGTCTGTGCTGTCTGCTGCAGTAGCTGCTAGTTATGTGTTGTTACTGACTACTGGCAGTGTGACTGGTCCAAACTGAGATGGAGTCTAAGTGGAAAATACCAGACTTCTCAGTCTTTGTGTCAAAAGGAATGCAAAATATCTTTATATTTTAAAAATATAAAATGAGTACTTAAATATATTAAATATATACATTAATATTTTATCTTAATTACCCATTGATACGATGCCATTTTGGATATATTGGTAAAATAATATATTATTTAATTGAATATTAAATTATTAAAGTTAGTTTTACCTATTTCTTTTTTTATTAATATGGCTATAAGGAAATTTAAAATTACACATGTGGCTTGCATTATATTTCTATGGGACAGTGCTTATTTGGACTGTGAATTTCTTGAAAGAAAAATCCATATCCTATTCCTCATTATACGATCAAAAATGGTTTGCCCATAGTCGCCTCTTAATAATATTTGCTGTATGAATACTTGTTAACTAAAAGTTGTTTTACTATAATAAAAACTACATTATTGTACCAATGCATAAAATTGGGCCAAAAGAGATTTGCATTCAGCAATTTTCCCAGCTATATGTGTGGCTCTTCATATTTTCCACTTGATAAATTTTCTAGTTGCTTTAAAATTAACACTATTAATATGTGTGGTAAATCAGCAACTGGAGAAAGAGCTAGATGGCAAAGTGTTACATGAGATATTTTTGTAGTATTTGGTACACTGGAATTCTACCTTGCAGGACACAGCTCGTTACAATGCACACCACCTTCTTCTGAAACATTTACAGCTGTATCTGAGGGGACCCGTTAGGCAGTGGTTCCTAGTCGTTGTCCACAAATTACTCTGACTGTCCACCAAGAGCAGAAGTGGACTCAGGAGCTGGGAAATGGAGGCATTTAGGACCCAGCCTCAGGTCCTGCTCATTCCCAGCTTGCTTGAATTTTCTTTAACAACCATTATTTTCTCTTAAAAATTCATGGGAATGTTGCATTCCACTCACTGATGTGTCTGTATTTGTTTCAGTACAAAAATATTGCTCTGTAGTCGGAGTCCGCAAGTAGGATAGATTCTCCATGCTTCTGTCTGAGCCTCCTCGTGTCCCTGATGCACTGGAGCTGCTCGGAGAACTGCAGAATCAGGACCGAGGTCCTGAGGTTCGAGGTTTGGGGGCATCCTTATAGGGGTGCAGGGGCAATTGGCTATAGGGGTGCAGGGGCAATTGGCTAAGCAGTGAGCTGGTAGCAGTTGGTGGGGCGGGGCTGGACTGGTTCTCCTGGTTGACATGAAGGTGGAGGGTGAGGAGCAGCAAGAACAAAAACGGTCAGCTAAAATATGGAGAGTCCTGTGCTTGTTGCCATGCCAAATTGACAGATCAACCTTGTGTCTGACCACTCTTCATTTCCTTCTGGCTTCGGGCTGCCTTTTGAGACTGGTGGGGGGGCTGTGTGTGTATGTGTGGGTTCACATGCTTGTGTACGTATGCGTACACCCTTTAATGCAATACTTGGAATTCATTTTCTTACATAAAAGATGAAAGTTGGGGGAAAGGGAAAAACAGAGTGTCATTTTTCTTTAGATCATTTTTATTTTTCTTGCCAAAATCTATGAAGAGGTAGCCTGGCCCATCTTCCTCATTTTGGTAACTGGCACCCTGCATACACTGTGTTATTTAGCCCACGTTTCAGCCCTGACAGGTAGAGGTTGGTTATTACCGTTTGATAGATGGGCAAACGAGTCCCAGAGAGGTAACCAAGTGTGCCCACGGGCTATTCAGCGCGTAAATGGCGGTCAGGATGGAGAAACTGGCTCTGTGTTTCCCATCACACTTCACTGCCTCTCCAGCGCCTTTAGAAGTCGTTTCAACTTGATGCTACATTTCTTTTTATTGTCTTCTACATTGTAGGGACCATGCTAGACTTCAAAGAATATCCCAAGACGAATAGAGATATGTTCCCTACTGCCTGCCAAGCCGGAAAGACTGCCCCGCCATGACCCTCCAAGCAGCACGTAAGAGGGATAGTGACTATTAGATTACTTTCTCGGGGCAGCTCATCCCAAGGAGCCGAGTTGCACATGCTTATTTAACATTAGCCGATGATGAACGAGGCAACAGTGTCTGCATTAGAAACAAACCAAAAGTCATAAAAAGAATTGGCACTTGGGTAGAAAAGATGAACCACCACTCCTGCCGGTCCTTTGTCTCAATCATTCAGTAGAACGAAAAAAAAATCACTTCATAAATCAGTTGAAGTTGGTCTCATTCTGCCATCCACAGAACATGGAATTACTTGCTTAGACTGATAAATGGATGTCTTTGCCAGAGCTCTGTCACCGAGGCTTATAAAACTTACAGTGCAATTATTACTTATGTCCGAGAAAGGACTTATTTATTTTAGCTTGTATCATCTTTCTATTCTGGAAGCGTGCACTTTATGTATTTGCTTTAGAAAACTGGAGTAAATGCCAGTATAAAAAAAGATGCGTTTCTATTACTGTAACTGAAATATAATTTTAGAAGTGAGTGATATAAAACAATGCGTTCATTCTTCACATTTTATCACCAGAGGCAAAGACAAAGAGCAACTGCACTTCTATAAAATTAAGGCTAATCTGAAACTATGGCTGGATTTCAAGAAGTGCTAAAATCAGAGTGCTTGGAGTGTTCAAGTTTGTCCACAATATGTTGGTTCATTACATTTTGGTTATCAGGGTCCAAAGAGGATAGGTACATTTATCTCCATGTATGTGTGTGTATGATACATGCAAGGGCTGTCTGGAAAAAATCCAGCCATAAATGCCTCTGTTTTTCATATTACATGGCTGGATACTTTCTGGACAGCCCTTGTATACATGCACACACATACCATATTTTGCCATGCATAATGCGCACCCATGTTTTGGGTCCAAACTTTTAGGGAAAAATTTTTTTAATTTTTTAATTCAAATTTTCATTTATTCATAATTAGGTACTTTTTTTTTGTATTATAAAGAAATTTTAGCATTATTTTTTAACATATTATGGTACAAGAAATTTTATGTAACTCTTTTAACTCATAAGCTTAAATAGAAGAAATAAAAACATTTATGTAGATACGGAATTAGTACTACCCATGTATAATGCACATCCTTATTTTTCCCTCACAAATTTGGGCAAAAATGTTTGCATTATACATGGCAAAGTACAGTATATACACATAAAAGCTTGTTTGAAAAAACAAATTTTATCTTAATCCTTTTAAGAAAGGTAAAATTCTGAGTCTTCAGTTTTTGCCCTGTGTACCCTATAATCTCAATTAATACCTCTGGGGAAGGGATGTGAAATGCAGCCACAGTATGAAACACAGTAATCGGGCACACATCCAAGTCATTTTCTAGGATTCCCAAGAGTTTTGGTGAGAGTTGAAAATTAATCTCTAAGCCATTTGTTTTTTTTCCCTTGTCCTTTTTTATAGTTTGAACATGTGTGTTGTGAATCTTTTTCTCTTCTTCCTAGATTATAGCATGTCTACTTTTTAAAGTGAAATCAGAACTTTAAGTTTTCACTGGGTAATCATTCCATTTTTGATATGCAACCTGGGAATGTTTGATGTACATTTGATTCTCAAAGTCAACAATAAATCATCTAAATGAACACTGAATATAAGTACCCATTGAGCTTGCAGCCAAGTTAGCAGATTTGTAACAATTTGAAACTAGAAGAATCTTTGTTATCTTTGTGTACATGTTATATCCTATAGGTTTTTGCAGAAACTACTCTACACATTTCTTTCTAAATAAAAGATAAAACTTAATTCTGTAAAATCCAGAATTTATCTCCTTTTTCCCATTTTTAATTATGTTATGACTTAGAAAGTCACATTTGTAGTTATTTCCTCACATCCATAGCCACCACCCTTCCACCTGTTGTCCCATCTCCATGCCCTACCAGCCCAAACAGGATTGCTTGGCTTAGTTGTTCTTTTATCTGTTTTTTCCCCACTTACCTTTTAAAAATGTTTTCTATTTGATAATTTTGGTGGATTTTAGGTGACATAGAACAGAAGTGGGGAGTTGGCTATTAGCGTTTCATTCGTAACCCAAGCTAATGTATGTCACATGCACTCTGGGGGTTCAGCAGAGTTGACACTACCTTGTGCCCTTGGGTCTCCTTTCCTCTGATTTTCTTTCCATCCTTCTTATGTATGACAAATGAAATATTATGGAAACAACAATGGAAAAAGAGAGGGCTAAACACACATCGAGACAATTGGGTGGAATTCTTTTATGACATTACGTAAGGTTTTAATTTTTCATGTGGATTTCAATTTTAAAATTCAGCTGATTTAGCAAAATACCTTTCGTCTCATCTTCCAGACTCTCTCACCTCATGGTGGCTCTGAAGACTCTCCTCAAACTCATACTTTACCTTTCTCCCTTGCCTAGTTCAGTGACATTCTCCTCCCTTTCCCCCTCTCCCTTTCCTCCCATCTGTCTGATTTTGTGTTGTTGCTCTAATTATTTAACCTGTTAAAAGTCTAGAATAGGGTGGTTAAAAAAAAAATCTCCTAGGTGGGGTTGAGGATGAGGAGTTGAAGCTGAGTGGCAAAGATAAAATTTGTTTTCAGTGTTTGGAGTAGAAGGAGCATGGGCAAGTTGGGGTATGTCCATACATTAATTTTGTTCCTATTACACCAAAATTGAGACATCTAAATTTCCTTTGTAGACTTCTTTTTCCCCATTCTCAAACTATCTATCTTATTTCAAATTCTGGAATAGAAAACCATGGCTCCCAATCTCTTAAAAGCAGTGAATCTACAGCGTGTGAGCAGAAACGTTGTATACTTACATATACTGTAGATCTGTACCAATTCTCATTATTATGGGTCATGCAATGAGGCAAGTCCACAATAGGAAATGGGTAAACCACCCTGTGGTTTTCTAAGAAAGCCAAGATTTTCTTGATAGTCAAAGGAGCATTTTGTAGTACATGATGCTGTTCTATGAGTATTCCATAATGTGAGATATGATGAACTCACATTGTTTGGTAACCCTATTTAGGTGCAAATAAAATATTTTTTCTAAAATATCATTAAAAATCTTACAAAAATGAGGCTAATGTCTCTTTTTTTAGAATTTAAACAGTTCTGAAACTATGCTTGAAGAAAATATAGCCATATACAAAGAAATGAAGATTAGACTTCAGTATATTTTTTAAACATATGGAAAAAGTCACAAATTTTTATAAAATATGTGACACTATCAATCGAAAGCCATGCCATTAACTTCTATCTCTCACACATACACACAAACACTAGATACGGTGCTTATCAGGAATGAATTTATTTTATACATTTTGAAAGAGTTCTTTAAACTTAATGTATTTTTAAAAATCGTACTTCAGTCTGTGTACACATCAAAAGAAAAAGAAAGTAAAAGTAGTTAAGGCAGTCCTACAATCGTTCAGATCCAGACTCAAGTTCTTTCGAAGCACTGTTGCCTCAGATCTACTGGTGTCTGTGATTCTCTCCCTCATTGCCACCTGCTGGGCCAGCCGGGGTTTTGAAGATGTAGCATTTCTTAGAGTGCTTGAAGATTGTCTCTGGGATTTTCTTTGAAGCAGCTGATCCTTATTTGCAAATTTTGATGCCTGTTCTTTCTTGGTTGTACCAGAAGGTGTCAACAGAATATTTTCAGGTAATAACCAGGACTCATATTCCTCCCTCAAATGGACCTTAAATGGTTTGTTGACTGAAACATTGAGGGGTTTATATGATTGTCCAGTTTGCTCAACTAGGAATCACTGAGTTCCAACATGCACAGGTAATGATAACTACTTTGAAATTCTACCCAGCTGACAGCAATTGAGAGATTCACTGTGATTTTATAGATGTAAAATATGAAAAACTGTTCATCTCAGAATTGATGAGAAATGATGGACGTTTTATTAGATGGCAGACATCATGTTAGATCAATTGTTCCATAAAAAAAATTCTAAACTAATCAATTATTTTTTCATCATGTATCATTAAAGTGACCTTTTTCTAAAGTTCACTGACCACGGTATTTTCAGCTATATTGCTTTGTTTGTTGATTCCAGATTGTAGGGAAATTATGGGACATTGAAACATTGTGGGGTAAGATTTTAGGCTTGTTCCTTATGTAAGAGGTGGTTGAAGCACCCATTCATAGATGATCCTCTGGTCCATTTCCTGGGAGCAAGGCAACTTGCTGCAGGGGCCATGCCCGGGCTTCTAAGCCTGACAGTCTTGGTGCTAGATCTTGGCTCTGTAAGCAGTAACTGGAATACCTTCAGAGAGTCTCTTAGTTTTTTATCTTTTTCTACATAAAAAGGGATATTAATGTTCATTTGCAGGATTATTTGAATGCTTTGAATTGTTGAAACTCAATGGGCATGCAAAAACAGGTTCACTGTTATATGTGGTTTACCCCTATCTGGGTTATCAGGATGATGATTTTTCAGCAGTTGTCATGTGAGGCCCTCATAGTTCAGCATCTTTGTTTAACTTTTATTTAAAGAAATATTTAACTTAGGATTTTATGAAGACTCAAATTTAGTTGAACAGTATAGAGTAAACCATGTAAAGTTTTAAAAGTGATTTATATTCAAACATACAGATGTGCATGAACTTCAAATGATGTTATGGGTCGATTAGGATGTAGTTTTGGCACGCTGACTTCCGGTTCCTTCTCACTAGACTGTGTTAGTTGAGCTCTTAGCTAAGAATGACAGTGGCTGTATTTCTCATCCAGTCCTGCTATGAATCCTCTTCTCTCAGTATCTGACTCAGCAACATCTCCTGCTCTATTCTAGCGATAGTGTGTGAATCGATATTAATCTCTGATGGACTGGTTGTTTTCTTCCATCATTAGTCACGCATCCATGGCTGAGGGTTTTCATTCTCTGGTATGCAAAGCCTTGGTCTTGAACTTCTCAAAGTTTATCAACTATATTTATTTTGTGCTAATGCTCCTAGCCCTGTCCATTATTACATACTTTCTTCAAACACCTACGTGGCCTACCAACTTCTCCATTAAAATGAATGCTGCAAACTCCCTTGTGTTACAAAGTGATCGGGGCTTTTATAAGACTATCTCTTTTCCTTGCTCTTTGCTCAGAAATATTTTCTTCCATGTTTGCTCCTGTCTTTTCACTCGGAGGAGTTCCCAGCAGCAGCTAGGGTCAAACCCAGGTTGCCTCTGGGTTTTCTCTTGAAATTCACAGACACTTGGATTACACTTGCATAGATGTTTTCTTCAGTGAGTGTCACGTGGCTGAAATAGTTGTGTCCACAAGTCCCAGGGGACAGGATGGTGCCCATGAACTCCTACTTTAATTACCTCTATGTGTGAGCATGATTGCACAGTGAAAGGAGCATGGAGGTTGCATGGGGGTAACTCTGGGTTGGAGTGTTCACTCTGCCACTCACTAGGGGTGGGACCTTCACCAGTTCCATACTATCTCTGACCCTCAGTCTTTTCACTTATAAAATGGAGAGAGTCTTACTTTGCTGTTCATGTGAATATTAAATGCTGTTTGTAAAGTCATGGGCAAAGCCTTTGACAAATAATTGTAATTGTGAAGTGTGCCTTTGTGTTGCATCTGGTGAACAACCTAGCATTGCAGCCTGAGGAAGTTATTTAGCTACTCTTAGACTGATGAGTTTTCTGGGTTCTCCCTTGAGCTGTCTCATTGCCAATTGGCATGAAAGGATTGCCTTTAACAGCATGAATGATGCAGCCATAGTATATATATTTTTGAAAAAGCAAAACCCTACTAAATCTTAACAACTATTCTGCTTGAAATGAGTATTTGCATTTAGTAAGGAGGATACTTCTGAAATACTGGATTATGGGACTGTTGAAAATTTTCAATATCGAATCTGAACTATTGGAAATATATTGGTTCAATCTTTTATTTAAGTTCTATGAAGACTAACATTTTACCACATGGGCTATAGATAGACCACAGGCTTCAGATTTACTAACATCACTAGAGTTGGATGTTTTGATTAATGGGGACTTAATTTTCATTGCCTCTGTTTAAAGTACTGCAGACTGCTAACATAAAACTGCTTTACAATCCATTTGTGTTTGAGATCTCTACCATGGAGAGAGATTTCACCTGCAAGAACTGTTAAAGAGATGAACAGAAATGGGCAAATGTTTACATCATCTCATACTGTCTTCTTACAAAGATGGAAGAAAAGTGTTAGGGAAAAAACTCTGCCTTTGAAGAATAAATCATTGTATCAGATACGTGAAAATGTGGGTACTTCATTTGGGAATTACTATGATATCACAGGTCCTGCCACGCATTATTCTAGCAGCTGTTTATTCTATCAGGCATTCCTAACAGGTGTCCTGGTCCACCGCAATTCATAGAGACCTCGGCAACAGCAGAGTTTACAGTACCAAGAGCTTCATTTTTTAGAACTAATTTTGCTGACATATAATTGCTGGTATAAATGTTGGCATTTCCTTAACTAAAGTTGTGATAACAAGTGCTGTTATTAATATAATGAGAGCAAATGAGATTAACGATCATTTCCAGGTTTTTATCTGGCAGTGGCTGCGAGGCTGAAATTCCTTTTGCTTTGCCTCAGACACGGTTACTTCCACTCCCCCGAATCCCCGCCCCTGCCCTGGTCTAAATGAATTTACAGAATTTGCCTGGTTGGTCTTTTTTAGAATATACAAGTAGCCTTAGGAGCACTATTGCATATGCACAGGTTGAGAAGAATTGTGCAAATGTGAGGTAGTCTTACAAACAAGGACTTGTAAATTTAGTAAAAAAACAAAACAAAACAGAAAAAGGCATACATTTCTTTTTATAAACTGAGCATTATTTAATGTAAATGATAAGTTGGTAAAAAAGAATTAATCCCTTTCACTAAATGTGGTGTAAATTATAGCCAGAATAATTCAGAGTTTTAATGTCACATCATAAAGTTATTTTGGAAATATATCTTGATTGATAAGGCTTTCCCCCCTGCTCCCGTGAGCAACATAGAGGTTAAAATGATGATATACAGCTTATGCCAGGATTTAATTAGCTAATTGCACTGTGTATTTTATATTGTTGCTTATTTGTGGTAATTCATGTATTACTGTGGCTAATTCAGCTATTAGATATTAGCCTCTAACTAAGCAGTAGAATTTCTTTACCTAAAGGGATTATTTAACCAGAGTTTTAATCAAATAACAAAAAGAATATAATAAAGAGATTTTCTCCTGTGTTGAGAAATGGTACAATACCTTAGTTTCATCCACGAATACGAGTGTGTCACAAGATGACATGTCTTTTCTTTTCTGTCTTCGAGAGCAATATTGTTGAGTAAATATTTACACTAATATGTTGCCATTTTAGGGTTCCCTGAGGTGTACGTAGTCTCACAAGGTAAATAATTAAAAGGATCTACGTTTTGGGGTAGCACAAAGCCATGCTTGGTATAAGTTTGGTTATTTCACTTGTCTCTTTGATAATCCATAACTGTCTTTTTTCATTATTTTCATCATCCAGCCAAGCAAAGTAAAAGATAGAACGTGGTTCTTTTGCCTACTCCCAAGGAAACTCCATTATCCGTGAAAGGCCACGTGACAGCATAAAGCCCAATCTGAGTCGAAAGAAGCAATCCACCAGGACAAGCTTAGTGTGAGCTGAAAATGAAGTTACCAGACAGCAAACTGCAGTCCTCGCTTCTTATGAATATTTGAATGAGTCACTAAAAACAGCTCAGGAAACTGTAAGCGACTGTGACAGCTGAAACTGTCTGGAAACGAGTCCACCAGGACCACGATGAAGAGATCACCAACCGCATTGTTCCTCGTCCTGCCCTGGGTCTGTGGAGGTGTGGTATCAGGTCTGTTTTACTCAAATATAAGTCATGAAAAGTCTGATTACCTCTGTAGTTTCAGAAGCCAAACAGCCCCCAAATCTCCTGTTATTTTGAATTCCTTAAAATGCAATGATTTCTAACAATCCTTTTAAGGCAAGAGAATGGCCTTTTTTTTTTTTTTTTGGTCAGACCCCAAAATATTGATGTTGCTGTTGTTTTTATTCATAGAAAACTGGCCCTCGTCAATCTTTCATGAATATATTTCAGCTTGTGTCATGGAAGAAAGACAATGTGATCACAATCCCTAAAGCCAGAGTTCTCTGAATAATTCTTCCAAAGCTCCAATAGTCACCAGGTACATGGCCTGAGCTCCCTGAGCCCACAGAGGTGATGGCTTTACTTATTAAAAAATCAGATAAATAGCTGCTTTTGTTGAAGTAGAAAATTTACAACAAATTTTGTCTCATAGCAAAGTTCCAAAAAATATCTGTAGAGGATAGATTTCAAGACAACTAAGGAAGGTTCCCCGGTAGTGTAGTGGCTAGGCTTCGGCACTCCAACCTACCCCGCCTGGGTTCGATCCCCACTCAGGGACCCCACCCCCCCACCCCCCAAAAAAAGACAACTGAGAATTTATTCACTTCATTTGGTCCCCTTGGACGTGTAAACAAAAGATGACTAAACTTCGATTATCATCTCTAGTTTACTGAGAAGTAACTCAGTACACAGTTCTCCTTTCTGTTAACCGACAGGAGAGAGCCAGTTATTTAGTTCCTTTAAGTATGTATAGTAAATTCTACTTCAATCCACTTAGCTTTGTGAATTTTAATGAATAATGTAAATAAAATGGAGCTCTTTTGTAGTTCATAAATTCTTAGCAAAGAAGACAACTGTGCAGTATGTATGAGGGCTGTTGGAAAGAATCCAGCCATAAACGCCTCTCTTTTCCATATTATATGGCTGGATACTTTTCAGACAGAGCTCATATATCTAATGCGGACATTGCTGCAGTTCAAATCTAGCAACTACCTAAAGATAAAATCAAGTCGAAGGGAACCTTGGTAAGGTTACCCACCATTCATTTGGTGGGTATTTTTCTAATCTCTCTGAAACATGAAGTTTCCATCAGAGAGCCTCTTCAGAAAGTTTCAGAAGATAGAGTCTGTTGCTTTCATTGCTAAAAAGTTTGAGAGTATTTTCAATGGCAGTGGGAACAAAATGGCTGTCCAGAGACCATTGCTGGGACTTCTGTCCTCATCGTTGGAACTGAGAGTGGTGTTTCCATCTCAACTGTCAAAATTGCAATCCCAGGGGGTGCCCTGGTGGTGTAGTGGCTAGGCTTCCGCGCTCTCAACGCTGCGGCCTGGGTTCGACTCCCAGCCAGGGAGCTAATCCCCCCGCCCCCCTAAAGAAAGAACTTTGAAAAAAAATTACAATCCCAGCTCCTTGGAATATCCAGAGAATGGCGGCCAGACCATGGCTGTGTGCTGCCTCCTTTCTCTTTAGCCAGGTGTGGATTTAAGATTGGTGTTAGATACTGCGGATTTTGGATTTTGCAGTAAAAATGTTGAAAATCATGCAGAATGGCATTCTGGTTTATGCTCATTCCTTGGAGAGGAGAGCCTTTGAGAGAAAGAACAAGACAGAATGAAAGTTGGTGACATCCATGTTAGAAACCCTGTCCCTCAAGGTGACTAGGAACGTAGTTACTCTCAAGCAGCATGAAGAGATAGAAACCCATGTTAATATTCAGACTTAGTCAGATTTAATGCCAGTTGCAAAATCTCACTAAACCCAACAGAGTTGTAGGAAGAATGTTGAATCAGAGATCAGAAGTATTGCCATGTGTTCCGGTCTGTTCTTTCGGCGATGGGATGCAGTGTGACTGGATTGACAATCACAAGGCAGTTCTGGGAATAGAATGAGCATAGTGTTTAAGTCTGAAGGTCTGGGTTGGCATTCCCCATCCATCACTTAGCAGTTGTATCAGCTTCCCAACAATTAGGTTTCCATGTGGAAGATGTGGGTAGTTCCTCTCTGACAGGGTTGTTTGTGGAGAATAAAACAGGAAGTAGGCGTATGCAGGTGCCCTGATAAATGTTAGTTTTTTTTCCCCCTCTCTTAATTCGAAAGGTTTTGCCAATTTTAAATCCTGGAATGTATTAATTGAATAAGATAAAGTCTTTCCTGCAGTGTATTTGAATAGAAGTGGGATCAGCTTGTACATGCCACTCTTTCAAGGGTGCATCTTACACATGGTACTTGCAATTCAGTTTTGCCCCCCACATACTTCATCTTTTACAGAAAATTGCCCTTTAATTTATTGGAGAAATGACCAACAATGATTTCACAACACTCTATGTCATTCTGATTTTTGTTCTGAATATCCTGAAAGTCAATCTGTGAGCCAGGAAGATTGCCAGCCCTTTACTGTCTTTGCATAAGGAAGGTCAAGGGTCTGACTTTGCATTGAGGAAGTGGTGGCCAAGTTCATCCTGATGTGTGAAGTAACAGCAGGGAGGGTACACTCTGCTCCTCTTCACAGGCTCCTTGACTGTTTGCACTGGAAGCTCATGGCCCCCTTCCTAGCCCATGGAGGGTCCAGGGATGTGCGAGGCGGATTTTCTGGAACACGGTGTCATGAACTCTTGTTCATTTCATCATTCAAACGGTCCATGGCATATATTTGAAGCCAGCTGGCCTTTCAGGAGAACGCATTCTGAATAAAGGCCACCACGATTTCTTTGACACCATTCGAGTTGTTTGCTTTCTCTGACCAGACTGAGATGAATTATTCTTCTCTGAAGAACCAAGTGAGCGCGACCCCAAGGATCGTCTGCTGTGTGCAGGGAAGGGAGAGGCACAGAATTCATTGCGCTGCCCTTGGGAGTTAAATTTGTACTGAGGGAGACAGGACGAAGACAAAATAAATCCACAAAAGTAGAACACAATGTGCCATTAAAAAAAAAAGAAAAGCAGCCAAGATGAATGTTCTGCACAGGGAGATAGAGAACCTTGCTCCAAGGAAGTACTCATGTGGCAGCTTAAGGGCTGGAGAGAGCACTTTACTGAAAACACAGAAGGAAGAAAGGCCAGAGACTTGTACTGTAACACTATTACAGAGGGATTTCCGTGACGATGTTTGGTAAGGTATCTTAGGCCACGCTGGACTGATTCGTACTCTGCAAGTTAAAAGGAGGTTATCGCTCCTCCATTTCCAGTGGGTTAATATCAGGTAGATGCTTAGACAGCCAGAAAGTGAAGGGTGCCCTCCATGCCATTGTCCCTCAAGTGGGGTCAGCACAAGACCATCCATTGGCAAAAAGAAAATACTAAGTCTTCATAAATTTATTTTTTGTGTTACTCTTCAAACTATTCTACTTTTGTGTTTGTTTTATAATCCCCAGGACATATTAGCATTCCAAGTGCATTCATGGTTGGGGCTGCATATTTAGACATTTTAATTCTTGAAATACATATTTGTTAAATTCTACTTTAACTCGGTGGCTTTGTACATTTTGGAGGATAGTTTAAATGACACTTATAGGAATACATTAGCCCAAAAGTCTAGAAATCAATGTTTTTGAGAAAAATAATCCAAATTTGTACTATACATTGTAGCTTTTTTTTTTTTTAACCAAGGAATCTTACTCAAAGCAAACATAGTGTTTCTTCTGAATTTCTTACACATCAGCAAAATTCTTCGGTCTAAACATGCTGGTAGAAAGACCAGTGATTAACAGATAGGTAGTGTCTCTTTCAAATGCTTCTGGCCTTTGTGCTAAGCCATTAGAATTTTCATGTGGGTACAGAGTTTTGAGATAAGAATTTTCTGTTATTCTTGTGGTTCAAATGTGATGCTTTCAGGATTTCTGGGATTTACTGGCAGTAAAGTCAGTGTGATGGGATGAGCCACTTGAAGCTTCCTTACCACTGTACGGAATAAATGCTGTAGACTCCACTCTGTCTCCAGTGTCACCCCCACCACGCCATGTATACTGTGGTCATTGTGTCACCTGCTTTGTCTCTCTGTTTTACTCTCTGTCAGATCCCTCTCTCATCCAGTGGCAGGTATTTGACTCTTACTGAATTTCTGCCTAATGATATGAAGTTTTTTAGCACCAATATGACATTTTTTATTGTTAAATTTACTGGGGTGATATTGGTTAGCAAAAATTATATAGGTTGCAGGTGTACAATTTTACAGTGCATCATCTATGTATTGCATTATGTGTTCATCACACACAGTCAGTTCTCTTTCCATCACCATATATTCTATTTGACTCCCCCTGCCTCCTCTCCTACCTGCTCCCGCCTTGCCCTCAGGTAACCACTGAACTATGACTGTGTCCATGAGTTTTGTTTCTTTGTTGCTTTCAGTTTTATATTCCATATATGAGTGAAGTCATATGGTTCTTGGTTTTTTTTCTGTCTGGCTTATTTGACTCAGCATGATGATCTCCAGGTCCATCCATTTTGTCACAAATGGCAGTATTTCATCTTTTCTTATAGCTGAGTAATATTCCATTGTGTGTATGTACCACAGCTTCTTTATCCAGTCATCTATCGCAGGCCACTTTGGTTGTTTCCATGACTTGGCTACTGTGGACAGTGCTGTGATGAATACTGGGGTACCTAAGTCTTTGCTGACTAAGGTTTTCAAATTTGGGGGGTAATTAAAATAGGTGGGAAGAGAACCTGAATAGACATTTGGTTTTGATCAAGGAATTCTCTATTGATCATGTGGCTAATAGCAAGGGTAGAGATTGCCACCTTCTTTCAGGAGTATCCGTAAACAAGAAACGGCAAGTAGTTATTTGTAAAATTTGTTGTTCTTATGAAGTAGAAGATCATTTTGGTTTTTAAAATGACTGTTTCTCCTTAAAATAAAAAGAAAAAATGAGAATGAAATCTTACTAGTAAAATAAGAGTGGTGCAGAATATTCTTAGTACCTGTCTTAGGGTTCTCTCAAGAAATACAGCAAATAGCATACAGGATTGGATGAAACTTACTTACATTACAGAGGATAATCTGCTTTACTCAAAGTCTCTTGATTTAATTATTAACCTAAGCCAAAAAATAGACCTTCCCAGAAACATCTAGGATAATGTATGGCCAAATACCGTGGCCTAGCCTGGTGAGCACATAAAATTAACCACCACAAGATGCTAGCAAAGTCTGGGACTCCTTGATGAATTACTACTCTAGTGTCCATATTTTACAACAGTCCTCTTTGGGCACCCCTCTGTGCTAGACATAACTGTAGTTCAGTGATGTCCTTTTCAACAAAACACTGTGGAATTTTTCTTTTTCAGGTAGGTCAGAAATAAGCTTTGATTACTGAAAGCATGAACTCGCCATCTAAAACGGAATTGTTAACCTGGTTCCATCTGAAGAACCCGAAGGAGGAGTGTCTGATATGGATTAGCATGTTGGATGCCCACTCTCATGTGGAGTCAGGAAAAACACAGCAGGTGACGTGGAGCTGTGGGAGTCCCTCCGAGGCCCCTCCCCAGTGCACAAAGTCATTGTGTTCACTTTTACCGGGTCCATGCATTTTCAAAGCAATACATTTTTGTTAATGTTAGTCCTTTTTAAATTGGGAACCACTCAGCCACTGTGAGAAATGAATATTATTAAAAGTCATAGCTAGCACTTACTTCCAAAATATCTTCATGAGTTCAACTCTGGAATTGCATCTCCCAAAGAACTCACATTTCTTCTTCTTGAAATAGATGTGTCTCCAGATAAGAATTAGAGAAAGAATATTTCTTTTCTTTTATCTAACTTTGTTAGGACAAAGTGCGCTCTCCCTGCAAGGTGACCTTGCTGATGCACCTGAAAGTGCCAAATGCTGTCCTGTTCTTCTGCCAGAAGTAAGGCAAGCATCAGCCTCCCAGCCCCTCCAGTGGTCACCTCCTGGGGTAGATACTGAGGAATGGAGCAGTTACACTCTTGTCCTTTTTGGTCATCTCCTGGTAGCTGCTCTTCCATACCTCGTGCTCTATCACGTGGCTCCTGGCTCTGCAGGGGACACCACTCAGTTCTGTCCACTGTCTTTCATAACCCAGAACTCGTGGCAGTGTCCCCTGTGGAGGGCTGCTTCCTTCTGGGTCCCAGCAGAAGGGATAATACAGGGCAGAACCTGCTTCTTTTTACCACCTGGTTCTTTGTTCCCTGTGCTACATTATGCACAGATGGTGATACGGTGCTCTTGTATGCTGTCTGGTGGCAGGAAGTCAAAAGGAATAGAAAAGCAGGTGGGGAAAACAAGTGAGGGAAGCTGAACCCCTCCCAAACTGAAGCCAGGGCCCATCCACCCAGGTCTCTGTCATTCCTTTCTCCCCCAGGCTCCCAGTTGTTGTCTTTTGGAAGGTAGGCTCCTTCAGCTTGATCCATCTTTTGGAAATGCTTCTACTAACCAAGGATTTGTCTCACCCCAGGATTTTCTCCCTCATCAGTGTATTTTCTCAAGTTAGAGCTAATAAGTCTAAAATAATGTCCTGGAGGCTCCAGGAGGACTGGATGCATGGTCTTTTATACACTGAGTCTTACCCAGAAGTATGGGTGGGTATGGACATTCAAAGTAAGTGTTTTTAAGAGTTTTCCAGCAGTGTGAGCTGCAGATAGGTTTTCTAACTGTTTCAGCATCAAGTGGGAAATGATTAACAAGCATACACACACACACACACACACACACACACACACACACACGCCATGAGGACAGACAATTCTCATAGATGGTAAAATCTAAATATATATGGAAATGACATTTTTCTAGCTGTTCCATACCACAGCTCTGCTGACAAATGATGCCAAATTTTTACATATTTTGCAGAACAGACAGTGACTCTTTGTTTTCAATTTCACACCATGCCCCTGGGCTTCCTGAACATAGGGACTGGCTGAAAGGTGATGGCCATACCTGAACCATGCACCTGCAGAGGATGCCTCGTACCACAAAAGGCCCAGCTTTAAAACTACTCTTGTTTCTAAGCCAGACCAACTCAAAAATGTAAAAATACATTCCCATTCCCCTTTCTCTTGTTAGCTGAAGAAATGGGATGTGAGAATACATGAGTATTCATGATTAAAACATGATGGTGGTGATGGGGAGGGTCGTGATGCTGTTCTACTCGCACAGAAGTTACACTGAGGGGTTACACTGAGATGGCCACACTTTTATCCGAAACAGCCTTAGTTTTTCAGAATTTCTTTACATAATGAAGCTAATAGAATATTTGACTGACGGGTGATTTCTTTCTCCCGAGGAAAGAAGTGATATTTGTTTTGAGAAAGTATCTTGATAAACTGAGAGTGAAAGGTTAGGCTTTGGGGAACAGATTGCAAGGAAACAATAGAGAGACAGCTCAAGTTTTCTTCAAAGAAATGAATTGGTGGGAGAATGGGTGATGACAGACAGATGAAATATAGTGGAGTGCTAGGGGGAGTCGGGCTATTGGGTGAATTGACGAAAATTTGGATCCCACGTTGACAACAGATATTAAATAGAGGACAGGTTAAAAAAGAAAGAAGAGCAATGCCCAGCTCTAAATTTTCCCACTGAAAATTTCTGTAGCATTACTTTTTTTTCTCCAGTACATTTCTATCCCCAGGAACTACCTCGTATGAGGAAGATAATGTGTGTGTTTGTTTTGAGAGGCTGGTGGTGAAGTAAAGAGAAGCCACTGGGAAAAGAAATAACAAGGCAAAGTCACAGTCAGAAAATACACACAGAGAGACAATTGAGTGGAACCTGGACATTGGCACCAGGGAGAACTGAGGAGTAGTGGAAATCCCTACAATTTCTAAATATTCCCAGGGAGAACTTTGGTTTTTCCATAGGATGTGAGGTGGAAGTGGACAAGCATCTTACACTGATTTTAAGTGGGAGGATTTAGCAAGAATTGAGTTTCTGTAACCCAGAAGAAATCACTCAGGAGCACTCATTAAAACAAATGCGAAGTCTCATGAACAACGTAGGCCAAAATAGGTCGTTTCGGGCAATGACTTGGGTTTACCTTTTGTCTTAGGTTCATTTGGTTGATTGGAACACAGATATCCTCAAGTAACTATAAGTCAGTGTTTTCCAAAATCCCCTTCCCATTACCATTAATTACAGTGGGGAGTAAATGTCCTCCCTCAGGGTTCTGGAACCCAGTCTCTTGTTGATGATTGCAATTCCCTCCTTCTCTTGAAGTCTTTGAAGGCTCATGTTTTATCCTGAAGAGTCATTAGAGATTTGTATAATACTGTATAATATAGCCTTTCCTTTTAATGTTCCAATTCCCTCACCCCACACATGGTGTTTATGGTAAAACCAACACTAAGAAAATTCCCCACCCCCGGTA
Source organism: Lyroderma lyra (assembly GCA_004026885.1). Taxonomy (NCBI): domain Eukaryota; kingdom Metazoa; phylum Chordata; class Mammalia; order Chiroptera; family Megadermatidae; genus Lyroderma; species Lyroderma lyra. The sequence goes on along the minus strand of PVJL010003599.1, from coordinate 49,599 downwards.
CCACGTATGCTCTTGATCTCCTGTCCCAAAACTACATCTCTTAACTTCACTCTTTGTTGACTGTCTCCTCATGTAGAAAGTAGGTCCAGCATAACAGGTAATCTTTGTTTTGTTTATCTGTGGATCCAGGGCAGAAGTTTAATACACATGTATTGAACACATGAATAATCTGTGGTTTGCATACATACCATTGCTTGTACTTTGCTTTATGTCTTCAAGGATATAAGCAAACTAGTCAGAGAAGTCTTAGGTAGTGGGGATTATTGAGAAAAATCTCAACTTCTGTTGAGATTACAACTTCTGTTGTAATTCTGAGCTGTTCTGCTATCTTTCGTAGGCCATAGCTGACATCTAAGGAAGGAGTCTTAGTGCAAATTAGAAAATGTGCTGTGACTAAACAGGTGAATTTAAAAAAGTGTCCTTTTGTCTGGGTTGATGTAACTGATGTTAGGCCTTATGGCTTGGTGAGCTGAGTTAGGTCTGCGGAGTGCTACCCAATGGTCTGGTCTCTCTCTGGACCTCTCAAGGTGTCTGTCCCTGATGATCTTTTCCCCTCAAGCAAGGAGGAATAGGATTGGTTCACTCAGCCACCATGGGATATGACACCGCTCTATTGGGCTGTCCCTAGCTTTCCACTCCTGGGGGCAGTCAATGAAGGCCCCTTGGTAGGATTGCCTGCTTGTCTCAGAAGAAGACTGTAGCAGTCTGTGATTTACAAGCTGGTCTATTTTAGCTTTCATGATGGACACAGCTTTGTGATAGCAAACTTACGTCAGCAAGTGAGCGAGGCAACCATAGATGCGATCACATTGTGCCAGTAATAAGAAAAGAAATCGTCATCAAGTGATTGTCCAAAGGCAGCTAGAAGCTTACTTTGGGCTGTTTTAGTATGAAATGTATCTTTAAGTGTCACTTTATTTTTATGTTCACAAATGCTGGGTTTGGTATTGTCTCTATTTGATGGCTGAGGAAACCCACCTAAAAGGTCATACAACTTCAGGTCAATTTAAAGCCACACAATTGTCAAGTGACAGACTGGGGAGTCAGACTCAAATGTCTTACTGTCTCATCTCAGTCCATTATTTTATTTAAGAACAGGCCCACAGGATGAGATTGTTGGGGGATGGTGATGTAGATAATAGAATTTTCCCCCTTATAACTACAAAGGTGTTTTTGTTTTTAAAATACCTGAACAACTGTCTATAATTACTTAATGCCACAAGCATGTTTCAAATTCAAATAGTCACTTATTTTTATCCTTTATTATTCACTGAATTCCTTCACTGTGATGGGTCCACCTTGTAAAGAGTCTTCCAGAACCATTAGATTTGTTAAAAAACCAGAAATCTTCTAGAAAAATAATCTTTAAACCCTTATGACATTATTCTGTCACCCTTCCATCTTTTCCATCTTTTCCTCTTTTTCTGCTTTTAATATTAGAGCAACAACTAAATAGAAATATGCTTTAAGGTCTTCTTTAATCTTAGTTCTCAAGAACAAAAGTGAAGTAACATATGACTGATGTATTTTTTAAAGATTTGCTGAAATATCTCTCAGCAGCACCATAGAAATATTTCTTCACTCTGGGTACAAAAGTCCAGCTTTCCAGCTCGTCACTTAAAAGCAATTCATGTATGTGGGGTAGAATAAAGTAGTCTCAAGAGATGGTCCCAGTCCTATAGTTTTCAGCTCCTCAAAAAACATAATATGCATACCACATTCACAATGTATGCATCGTATGTCTTTTTCTTTTTATTCATTGTTAGCCATTAATTTGCTCATTTATAAATTTGTTCAATTGCTGCTTTTATATTTTCATTTTGAGCATTTTCTCATCTCAAAAACAAAAATTGTCCTTTCATCCCAGGGACTCAACATAATTGAAAGATCTACCACAGCATTCCATTCTCCTTCAGATTTACAAGTCTTTTCTATCCTCTGCTGGACAGGCAGGAACATTGGAAAGATAAAGGAGACAATGTTTCTAAAATACCTGTAGATCTTCTAAAGGAAGAGCTGTAAAAATGCAAAGTGATAATGATGATGTGAGGATTAACACCTACTAGATGCCAGGCATAAGCTAGGCACTTTATGAGGGTTAAATCATTTAAATCATTCCCAACCTCTATTAATAACTCTTTTTATTTGTGTCTTTGAATAGGGTCTCGAAGTGGTTAAGTAATGCTCAGTGGAGATGAAGGGACTCAAACCTGAGCTGTCTAAGCCTCAGATGCCAAGGGTTTGACCTTGTCCACACTGCCACTCGATCGAATGCATTAAATATACAAGGAAAGAGTGGGGCTATTAGAAGAGTAGTTAGTTACCAATAAGGCGCCAAATATGAAAATTATAGACACAAGAGCTGGCACAGCTCATCTTGCGACATCTGAGAAATTAATCCACCCTTGATGCTGCTCAGATCCGTTTCCAAAACTGCAAAGCTGAACACCATGCTTGCACTTGCAATTAACAAGAGTGAGCCTGCCTTCTGCTCCACTTCGCTCACATTCATTTTGTGTCCTCAATTAGGTAATGAGCTCATTAAGACCTGGAACAATGATTTGACTTGAGCTTCTTCAGGATTGTCCTTAGCTGGAAGCAATGTTGGGTCAATAGTGAGTGCTCAGTAGATGACGGCTGAACCCCATTGATCTGACAACTTGTGACATTAGGTCTGCTACAGGGATATGGGGATCACCTTGGTTACTGCTTATTGCTCTTTGTGCCTCCCCTTGTTGCTCTGTAGCTCAGCCCAATAGTATCAACACTTACAATTCTAGACTAAATATTGCCTGGGTTTCTATAGACAAAGGACAGGTAAGAATCAAAGAATTTTTGTTCCCCCCAGGCCTTTAGAACCCTAAATATCTCATATTTTGCATTTCCATGTAGCATCAAAATATTGCAAACTTAATAAAGTTACAATAAATACATTTTAAGTTTTTAAAAAATATATGTCTACACAAGGACCTAGTTGGACCTCAGGTGTTTAGACTCTCTCTCATCAGTCCACACCTTCTCACTGATGCTTTCTCCCTCCTCCTTCACTCCCAGACAGGCCCTCCTTTGCTTACTTGCCATTTTCAAAAGTCAAATACATCTATTTCTTTTATTCATTGGGCTTTTAAGTAAATATGCCCATGGCTTGATTATGATGAGTCATGTGAGTCTTTGAAACATATGCCAGAAGTGTGCAAAGCAACCTCAAAAGTGGGAGCTTTACAGCATCAAAAAAAAAAATGACAGTGGTGCATACTTATCTTCACAAAAGCCTGACAGGGTGGACAGAACGGAAAATTATCTGCTAGTTATAGATTGGAGTCTGATCTAGAACATTATGTCAATGCTTATTGGCTATCACTTTACAGAATTGGAGTTTGTGAGGCAAATATTTGGACAAACCTCATCTCCTAGACACTGGGTCTGCCATTTTGGTGTGCTGCCATTGTGTGGACGGAACTTTCCAGTGCAAACAGCAGGTTTTCTATCGGCTGAACTAATGGGTAGAAGAGATTATACACAGACTCGTGATGGGTGTTTTCGGTTACAGTCATTGTTAATGCCTGTCTTCTATCCCCTTGGCCTGTCTCCCAGTTCATTTGCAGCTGTGGTGGACACACACAGTTTCTGTACACACTGACCATTTTCTGCTGTAGCCCTTTGCAGAAGGACAGGGGCTGCCCATTCCTCATGCAAGCAATGGCACTGATGAGGATGCATATCTGTGTTCCTCAGTGAGAGAATTCTTCCATGCGAAATGCGTGGTACCTCAGTGGGTCCTAGAGCACTGAGCCTAAAGTTCCTGCAGCTGCAACCCACTCATTAATAATGCACCCTTCACTGCGCTTTTGTGCTTGAAGGTTAGATACAGCAGTAGAGATGATACAGTGCCTGACTCAGATCTCTGGTCTGTTTCTAAAGGAAATTCTTGTAAATGTCTCTTAATCAATGTGACCATTTTTGCTCCTTACTGCCATTATTCATTGCATTTTTCTTTAGTAAACTATACATACTTTCCTTTAAAACTGTCGATGGGGGGCAGAAGCCATAGTTGTTTTGTTTGTGTCTGTATCTCCAGTGGGTAACAAAAGAATAAGTGCGCGGTAGGCCTTTAATATGTATGTTTTGAATGTAATTTGTGTGTGTGTGTGCGTGTGTGTGCGTGTGTGTGTGTGTGTGCATTTATTGTACAGTTCAGTGGGTTTTACTGTATTCATAAGGTTGTGCAACCATCACCATTATCTAATTCCTGAACACTTCTATTACTCCCAAAAGAAACCCTGTACCACCCAATAACTCCTTTCCTAAATGTGCTGGCAACCTCTAATCTATTTTCCATCTCTATGGATTTGCTTATTCTGGACATTTAACATCAATGAAATCATGCAAGATGTGGCCTTTTGTTAGGGGATGGGGGAGAAGGGATAGGGACACAAATACATGGTGATGGAAAGAGAACTGACTCTGGGTGATGAACACATAATGTGATGCATGGAGGATGTCTTGTAGAATTGTGCACCTGGAATCTATATAATTTTTACTGATGAATGTCACCCCAATAAATTTAAAAATAAAAAAGGAGAAAAAAACAGTAAAAAAAATGGATATAGCCTTTTGTATTTGGCTTCTTTCACAGCATAGTATTTTCAAGGTTTGTTCATGTTGTAACATATACTAGTACTTCATGCCTTTCTATAGCTGAATAAAATTCCCTTGTGTTGATACACTACATTTGTTTTGTCATTAGTCGGTTGATGGACATTTGTTTGTTTTCTTCTCCACCTTTTGGCTATTACAGATAATGCTGCTGAGAACATTCATGCACCGTCAGCTGCACCATTTCACATTCCTATCAGCAAAGTATCAAGATTCCAGTTTCTCCACATCCTCGTCACTTGCTATTGTTTTCCTTTTTGTATTAGTCTGCCTGGTGTCAGGTTGAACTTGATTTGAGGAGAATGGTCTTTGGAGGATATCCCAGCACTTCTTTTTATCCAGCAATTTGTTTTCTTTGAGACTTCTCTCACTTTGCAGCTGTATAGAAAAATTAAACAACTCCACGGAGCAGGGGGTGTTGTTGGCTTACATGAAAGCTGTGGTTGTCCTTTAGCATCGAACGTTTCCTCTGGCACGCCTCCTTTTCAAATCCAATAACATTGGTGGTAGTTCAGCATGATGTAATGCATGCCTTCTGTCAAGTTGTAAGGCCATGGCAAAGCCACCTTTCTCTCTGGACCTCAGGTATTTTACCTGTATATGTTCAGTGTCTTCTTGGAATGTTGGGATAAACCTTCTCAAAGCTCACTTTTACTTTTGAAGCTCAATAAGGCACTAGTAGATTTTTAAAAAAACAACCTGCTCCATATCCCTTCCTTCTGGGCATTACCCCTCCCCCTCATTTACGGCAACTGCTTCTTATGTCCTTATGGGGATCTCAGAATCGACATCTCTCATGGCAGAAGTGGATCTAATTGAAAGGCACCTTCTTCCTGGGTAGAGTGATCAGTTCAGGGATAGGTGTGTGACCCAAGAGAGGGGAATCGGCAGTCTGCCTGGGATCTCTCAGTCAGAGCTATCAGGGAGGATGATGCCATTTGCCGCTGGGACTACTGTGCTAGAGGAGCATGACTTTTGCACTACACAGCAAGTATCTGTCTTAGAAATTGTGACAGAAATTGTATCATTGAGGTACTTGATCTATCTGGACCTGTGGTCGATCTACCTGTGCATTATTTATTTATTTATGCATTTTAATTTTTCATTGTAGATTTAAACTGTTTCTATTTGTTTGGTTACTAGAAACAACACTAAAGTCATCCTATTTGTGCATAAACATTTTCTTATAAATGTTTTTCAGTATTATTCTATATTAATTTCAGGTGCACAGTATAGTGGTTAGACATTTATATAGTTTAAGAAGAGGTCCTTCTGTCTAGTCAGGTACTCACCTGGAACTGTTCCTAGTTATTACTATATTATTGACTATACACCTTATGCTTTACTTTATATTCCCATGGCTATTTTGTAACTACTAATATGTACTTCTTTTTTGTCTCTTTAATATGTACTTCTTAATCCCTTCACCATTTTCATCCCGTGCCCCCGTAACCCTCTCCCATCTATCACCCTGATAAATCTAGTACCCATCTGGCACCATACATATTAATAGTAATTCCAATATTATTGACTGTATCCCTTATGTGTACTCTACATCCCCATAACTACTTTGTAACAACTAATTTGTATTTCTTAATTCCTTCTCCCCTTTTCACCCATACCCCCGACTCCCTCCCATCTGGCAACCATCAAAATGTTCTCTGTTTCTATGAGTTTGTTTCTGTTTTGTTTGTTTATTTCATTCTTTAGATTCCACATATAAGTGAGATTGCACTGCATTTGTCTTTCTCTGTCTGACACTCCATTTAGCACAGTACTCTCCAGGTCTATCCATGCCACCATAGATGGCAAGAATCCATTCCCTTCTCTGGCTGAGCAATATTCCCTTGTATATGAGATGGACCACCTCCTCTTTATCCATTCATCCACTGATAGACACCTAGGCTGCCTCCACATCTTGGCCATTGTAAACAATGCTGCAATGAACATATGGATGCCCATGTCCCTTCAAAGTAGCGTTTTGGGTTTCTTCAGATAACTACCCAGAATTGGGATTACTGGGTCCTTCTTTGTTGTTATAGCCTTTGTTTTAAAGTCTGTTTTGTCTGGTATCAGTATTGCTACCCTAGCTTTTTTTGTTTTTGTTTTCATTTTCATTAAATAACTTTTTCCATCCATTTTCTTTCAGGCTTTGTGTCTTTCAAACTGAAGTGAGTCTCTCGTAGGCCACGTGTTGTAAAGATTTTGCTTTCTCAATCATTCAGTCCTCCTACGTCTTTTGATTGTAGCAATTCATTCACTTATGTTGAAAGTAATTGTTGATAGATATATAGTTATTGTCGTTTTATTATTCATATTTTTTCTTTCTTTTTCCATCTTAAAGAAGTCCTTATAAGATTTCTTGTAATAGTGATTTGGTGATTATGAATTCCTTTAGCTTTTTCTTGTCCAGGAAGGTTTTTCTTTTGTTCTTCGATTTTAAATAATAGCTTTGCTGGGTAGAGAGAGTAATCTTGGTCGTAGGTCCTTGCTTTTCATCACTTTGAATATTTTCTGCCAGTCCCTTCTGTCCTGTAAAGTTTCTGTTGAGAAATCAGCTGACAGTCTTATGGGAGCTTCCTTTTAGGTAACTAACTGTTTTTCTCTTGCTGCTTATAGGAGTCTCTCTTTGTCTTTAACCTTTGCCATTTTAATTATAATGTATCCTGGTGTGGACTTGTTCAAGTTTATTTTGTTTGGGACTCTCTGTACCTCCTGGACTTGTATGTCTATTTCCTTCACCAGGTTAGGAAAGTTTTCAGTCATTATTTATTCCAATAGGTTCTTAATCCCTTGCTCTCTCTCTTCTTCTGGTACTCCCATGATGTGAATACTGTTATGCTTGTGTTATCCAAGAGATAGTATAAGTATCCCTTATACTATCCTCATTATTTTTTCTTTCTTTTCTTTTCTTTTTGGTCTTCTGATTGGGTGTTTTCTGCTACCTTGTCTTCCAAATCGCTGATTCAATACTCTGCTTTAATTTAGTTTGCTGGTGATTCCTTCAAGTGTATTCTTCATTTTAGTTATTATATCCTTCCCTTCTGACTAGTTCTTTTTTATGGGTTCTGTGTCCTTTTTTATGTTTGCTATCTCTGCGTTGAAGTACCCAGTAAGTTACCTGAGCATCCTTTTAACCATTGTTTTGAACTCTGTATTGGGTAGATTGCTTGCCTCCATTTTGTTTAGTTCTTTTTCTGGAGCCATGATGTGTTTCTTTGTTTCTCCATTTTAGCTGCCTCTCTGTGTTTGTTTCTATGTACTAGGTAGATCTGCTATGTTTTGCAGTCTTGGCCAGGCTTTATATAGTAAATGCCCTGTGAGGCCAGTGGCACAGTCTACTTGGTTACCTGCTTCGGGTGCTCCAGGAGTGTCCCTTGCGTGGGTTGTGCATGCCCTCCTGTTATAGTTGAGTCTTCATTGCTACTGGCATGTCAGTGGGTGGTATTTACCTTCTGGCTGACTGGCTGTGGGGTTTGATGACATCCCCAGCTTATGGGCTGCTGTGCAGGGGGTTACACCACCAAGTAGGATTCACCCAAGTGGGCTCTGGTGCCTGCTGAGACCGCCTTTTTTATTTGTGCTGCTTGTGGGGCTAATTGGGCAGTGCTGTGCTGTGGTCTGAGGCAACCTCCAAGTATATTGGTTCTGGGGCTTCTCAGGAGGGACTCTGGTTCAGGCCTAAGTCACCTACTGCCTGCGACTGGCTAGGGACTACCTGGTAGGAGCTACAGATTGATCTACAGTTGTTTGCTGCCTGTGCTATACCTGAAGATGTGTGGGAGAGGCCATGCTGCAAATGAGGACGTCTGCTACTAGTACCAGCTTGGGGTAGCTCTGCAATAAGCCAAAACATCCTGAGGCCTGCTGCCACCTGATGGCTTCCTTAAAGTTCAGTCACTGATAAAGCCTTGTGAGGTATGTGAGCTTGGTGAGACAGGGTCTCAGGAAGTCAGTAGAATGGGAAGAGTTGTGGTCACCAATTTAATATAGATTCTGGTTTGGTGCCAGTGCTGAGCCTGGAGCTACTCAGCAAAAGTCTCAGAGCATACTGAGGTCAGTTGTCAACTGCCCACCGGGACCACAGATTCTGATGTGGGCAGGGCCAGCTACTCCGGAGAAAAGTCCCTCTGGTGCTAGGGAAGTTGGGTGGGGTCTCAGTGACTCAGGAGGGTGGAGCGAGTGGAACTTACCAGACCAATCAGATTCAGATCTGCCCGAGTGGGTGGGCTCAACACAGGAAGGATGGCGCCTGTTTGCCCATTGTGTGGGAGGAGGATCCCACACAGGGAAAATGGCACTTATTTTCCAGCTCTAGCTCTGCAGCCACACACCTGCACCCTGTATGTTTCCAACACCCACCACCACTTTGGTCACTGTTCCTCCACTGGAACCCAGGGTGAGTACTTGCGAGTGAATGAATCTGTGCGGCCCTTGAAGAAAACAACTGGGTTTCCCGGAGCCTTCCGTCCCAGCCAGGTGGTGGAATCCACATGGTTTTTCACAGCCAGGTGTTGTGGATGCTCCTCTGTTTGGCACCAGTACTCCGGGCTGGGGAACCTGGTGTGGAGCTGGGGTCCCTCACTCCTCTGGCTGGGAACTCCATGGCTGAGATATCCCTCCTAATTCTCAACTCCCTCACGGAGGATTTGGGACCTGTATCACATCTCTGACCAAGTCTAGACAGGGCATCTTCCGCGTATCCTTAGTTATAAAACTTCTGTTCAGCTAGACTTCAGATGGATTCTCCAGCTTAATTTATTTGTAATTTTAATGTGTTGTAAGGAAGCAGACACAGTGTTTATCTGCTCTGCCATCTTGGGTCCATGTCTACCTAATGCTGCATTTTTTTTGTTTTTTGTTTTTTTGTGTGTGCATAAGTTGAGTTGAGTTTCTTTTTAAATTAATTAATTGCATTTTTAAAAGTTGGAAATTTTATATGTATTGTTTTAATCCCTGAGTTTACATTTCCATTCTACTTTCTCACACAGAATTCACTTAATTTTAATGAATATGATTTCATAAATTCCTAACACTTTACTGATTACCTATTTTTCAGCTTCATAACAAAACTATATATGAGGGCTGTCCAGAAAAAAATCCAGCCAGAAATGCCTCTATTTTTTATATTATATTGCTGAATACTTTCTGCACAGCCCTTGTACACATATATGTAAACTGAAATGTTAATTTTAATTCCCAGTAACCATGCGGCTTAAACATTGTATGTGTTTTCGGATTAACTTAACCATACTATAATTATTATAAAATAAAGATTGTAAGCATGTTTATAAACTTTTATACGTGTTAAACGTAAGTAATAAAATTTAGAATGCTTTTTCTCTTTTTAAAATAATTGTTTTATTTTTTGATTAATTGCCATACAATATTATGTTAGTTTCAGGTGTACCACATAATGATTAGACATTTATAGAGCTTACAACATGGTCATCTCAATAAATTTAGTACACACTTGACACCATACATAGTCATCATAATATTACTGACTGTATTTCCTATGCTGTACTTTACATCCCATGACTGTTTTGTAACTACCAATTTGTACTTCTTAATTTCTTCCCCTTTTTCACCTATTCTTTTAACCCCCATTCTCAGCTGGCAACCATCAAAAGGTTCTCTGTATCTATGAGTTTGTTTCTGTTTTGTTTATTTACTTATTTTGTTCTTCAGATGCCACATATAAGTGAAATCATGTGACATTTATCTTCTCGCTGTTACTTACTCTATTCAGCACAATACCCTCTAGGACCATCTATGTTGCAGATAGCAAGATTTCATTCTTTTTTATGGCTGAGTAATATTCTATTGTATATATGTACCGCCTCTTCTTTATCTATTCATCCATTGATGGACACCCAGGTTGCCTCTATATCTTTTTTTTTTTTTTTTTTTTTTGGATAGTTCACTGGCTGGGAATTGAACCCAGGCCATAGAGTTGAGAGTGCTGAAGCCTAACCACTACATCATCAGGGAACCCCTGCCTCTGTATCTTGACTATTGTAAATAATGCTGCAATGAACACATGGATGCACATGTCCCCTTAAAGTAGCATTTCAGATTTCTTTGGATAAATACCCAGAAGTGGAAATCCTAGGTCCCTTTTTGTCTCTTGTTCTAGTCTTTGTTTTAAAGTCTATTTTGTCATATTTTTAAATGTAAGTATTACTATCCCCATTTTTTAAAATTTCCATTTTTCATGAAATACCCCTTCCCATCTCTTTTAGTCTCTGTGTGTCTTTTAATCTGAAGTGAGTCTCTTATTGGCAGCATATATAAGGGTCTTATTTTCTGTCACTTCTACTAGTCAGAAGGTTTCTGACCCCCCCCCCACACACACACACAGAGATATATGTAGGTTGGACAATTTCATGAACTCATCCTAGAAAAAGTGCTACCTACCTCATTGCTGAGTATCACTACGGTCACCTCCAAAGTACTCCCCTTGGGAAGCTGTGCACCGATGCCAGTGCCTAGTCCACCCTTCAAAGCAATTTTGGAACTCTTTTTCTGGAATGGCCATCAGCTCATCGTACCTTGGCAAGGTTTTGAAACCTTATTGAGTTGGTTGTACAGTGCTGTCAATGTAAGTGCACGGTGGCAAGTTCGTGAACTTAATTGTCAGATTTCGGGTGGGACAATAGCTCAGATGCCTGTTCCAGGAAAAGAGTTACAAAATTGCTTTGAAGGAGGGACTAGGCGCTGGCATCGGTGCACAGCTTCCCAAGGGGAGTGCTTTGAAGGTGACCATAATGATATTCAGCAATGAGGTATGTAGCACTTTTTCTAGAATGAGATCGCAAAATTAATTGTCAGACCTCATGTATAAATATATATACATATATATATGTAATACACACACACACACACACACACACACACACATATGCATATACATACAAACATTTATTGAGTACCCACAGTGCGTATTTTGGAGTAGACCAAGAAGCGTTAAGTCCACACTCTCAAGGTTAAAGGCTATTTTTGTGGCCCGTAGGCAGAAATAAGAAAACCAGTTTTCCAATCAAACTTTTCTCTACGAGGAAAGGTGCTTTGGCTGCCCACTTTATGGATCAGCATTTTAACCAATGTACCATTTCAGAGACTGTGATTTCATAGCACGTCCATCGCATAGTTTTGGCATTTGATGGCCCTGCATGCCACATAAGCTGCATGACTTCAGACATGTTTCTTTAATGTTCAGAGCCTTGTTGTTTTGTTGTTGTTTTTTTGTCATTTGTAAACTAGGGATAATATTATTTAATTCATGGGCTGTTTTGAAGATTAAATAATTCAGATAACACAATTCCTGATAATATGTCTTCTTAAATTTACTCTCTTTCTAGAGTAAATGTCTAGCAACCCCTTTGATACTGAAAAATAAAACTAATTCAGAATTTGCCTTTAAAAATACATTTAAACAGGAGTTTTATATATATATATATATATATATATATATATATATATATATATATAATACACACACACACACACACACACACACACATATATATATGTATATATATATTTATGAAACAGTGATAGAAAATAACTCTTCATCTACATCTTAAAGTAATAACCATTTATTTGGGATAATGAGTTCACCAATGCATTTAAACAACAGAATTAAATGGTGAGTCCAGGTCTTGGCACAATGTAGGAAAGCTAATAGGCAGAGAACAACATCACTGAGGATGGCTGTCCCTCATACAGAATGAAGAGGGTAACTAGAAACTGAAACAACAGCCAACATTTATGTGTTAAGAATTATATTGGCTGAAGGGCATGGATGTCTGATTATGAGTTGTAACAATCCCCAGGACTGGTTGGCACATAAGTAAGAAGTGAAAATGATGTAGTGACCTAAAGGGCATCCTGGTGAATCATCTCCATATTGTTACTATTGTTTAATGGGCACACATGAGAAATTAATGTCATGTTAATGGATAATCAGTTTATTTTCTATTGACCCAGGGCATGTATAAAGTGTTCATTTCTAGTTTTTCCAAACCTTAGTTATCCTTGGTTTTTCTTGTTTCTCTGAGCCTGACCCTAACTGCAGGGCAACCAAAATTTGCTGAGGCAGTAAAGAAGCGATTGAAAATATTTAAAGACAGTTCCTCAAAATAATTATTCATTAGTGTTCATGTATAAACTAAAACTCTAAAATGGGATGAGGACTGCTATTCCAGTCTAAAACAATGGTAAGTTTGTTTAGAGAACTATCATCCTTTGAATCAATTATTTTTCTGATTAAATTACACTCATAAAGAAATGAGTACAGTGCCCTGTAGAAATGCAATATAGTTATGAGGAAAAAGAAGCCCACCCTCTCCCTGTACATTTTAATGATTAGCAAAGCTATCTCCTGGTTTGGAAGGAGGCCCAGGAAATGATCCAAATGGGATTATATTTTCTTAATCTATTAGGATAATGTACAACTTGCTTCCATTCTCTACCCTACCCCATCTAACTTGGCAAGTATTGTTAGCAGACCCTGAAATAGTGATGTTCCAGAGACAGACTCACATATAGTTCATCATTGTCCAGACGCTATGTCTGTCACAGGCTGAAACCTTAAGAAGAAAGTATTGCTGACTAGAAGGGGATTTATGTGTTTTAGAATTTGATTGATTATGGGCACCCATTTAATAGTCAGTGTGATCAGCATTATGCAAACATACCAGGGTCATGGCCTAGTTCACTAGAAGTGATTGCCACATACACATAAACACACACACACACACACACACACACACACACACACACCCTTAAAAAGCAGCAGTGAGTGTTGAGATTCCAATTCATAAGAAAAAGCTGAAAAATCAAAGGTGATTTAGGGAAATCCTCATTTCTCAGCACCTCTTCTTAATCTGCATGCTCACCCCAGTAAGTGGGAGCACAGGGAGGAGAGAGATGCTATTTTTCAGTAACCAGGCAGACCATGGCAGACCACCATCTGAACCACTTTCAGAACAAAAGAGGCCTGAATGAAAAATGGGTGAATCCTGCTCAGAGAAGGCATCCAGATCTCACTCTGTGCTCAGATGTTTTTGCCTAGATGTGACCATGATTGTTGATGGACTCGGGGATAAGAGTGAAAGTCTCTAGCTGGACCAGAGAAAGGGGATGGTGCCCTTTCTTCTCCCTGCAGATGCTCCTGATTCCCAAAGGGCAGTGCAGGTCCTTGGGTTCTGGAAGATGACAGCATGAGTTAGGAAGAACCCTACTTGGTGCCTTAGTTGAAACAGACCGCTGAAAAGGCCATCTTAGCCACCTGGAAAGAGAGCCCTGCCTGTAAATTTTTCTACACCTGTGGGACTCCATAAGCCAAGTTCACTGCCAAAAATGTAAGACATCCAGGAGAGATCAACCCTCCAGTCATTCTTATGGCATTTTGGACCCTTGTGGGTCATCTAAGAGACTGTGGTGCTAAGAACAACTAACATATGCCATAGGGTTGTTCACTGTGCTTTAATCTTAGTTTAAAACTCCTGTAAAATATTTTGGTCAGAGACTTGACAGGGATGTATACCTTTTTGACTGTCCAATAGGGCATTTACTTCCTGTTTTCTGAATGGGACTTCAAATAAAAGAGAATCTAATTAATACCTTTGTATCTTCCCCCACCCATCCCCCAAAAACAAAAACAAAAACAAAACAACAACAAAACCCCCCCACGATTGTGTCTTTTTTATTATGGGTAAGTTGTAGTTAAATTGTGACCGAACAGAATCTTAGTTTTTCTACTCTGTGCCTATAAAAGCAGCTCCAAAGACTATAATGGGGTGTGGTGGATGAAGACAGCACCTTCTTTTTTATGTTAAACTCCTCTGTCTTGTATTTATTTAAAATAAGTAAGCATTAGCCTGGATTAAGAGTTTAAAATTAAGAAATGGGGAAAAATGAGCCCTGCTGCAGAAATGGGGAAAAATGAGCCCTGCTGCAGGAATGGGGTTTCCCTCACCCTTGAGGAACTGTATGCGTGTTGGAGGAAACCCACTACAGAACATCTCGTGGAAACAGGTGAGATTTGGTGAGCTTTACTGAGCATCCTGAACTTAGTAAAGAACAATTATTTGGGGTAGACTGAAGGAAGGTTGCTTGGGGTTCAACTTGGCATTCATTTATTTATTCATTATTTATTCATGAATTATTTATTCATTTATAATTCATTTATAATAAATAATCATGAATTATTTATTCATTTAATAAATGTTTATAGGGCACCTACTCTGTGCCTGACCCTGCATTGGCAATGGGTTCTAATGAAGAACAAGACACAGTTTCTACCTTCATGTAGCTCACAGTTGATAGATTGGCAGATATATCTTGAGCACATCTCATGTGCAAAACACTGAGACGTTCTGGGCATGGCGTGCAGATAAGTTGAAGTGTTCTATCTTCAATGAGTTTGCAGTTTAATGGTGAAGTTGGACCTGAACATTAATTATCCCAGACTGTGTGTGATTAGGGCTAGAATAGAGTTACAGGTCTGAATAAAGGAGTGAATAAAGTTCTTTTAATCCATTTGTGTATTCATTTTTTATTTTTGTAGAGCTTTCTTCTGGGAAATAATGGTTTTATAGGACAAGGCAGTGTGACAACTCAGGGAGTTTTGGGGCTCCTGCACTGCGTCCAGGACTTCACGGTCTGAAGCCACAGCTTATGTGCCAACTTTTCTTATCCTGCCCACTACCCACAAGTCTGTAACCAAGTTGTCCAGCAATTCCTAGAAGGTCATTGGAATGACATTTCTGGAACCAACTCATTTATACATTGGATTTCTCTAGTGTAAAGAAGCAGGTTTTAGCTCGTCTTGAGGCACTATACAAAATAAGGAAAGTTACAATGGAAAGCTAAATGTTTCTAACATCCTTTCCGGTTACATTTCTATTTGTTGCCCCATTCAATATTACAACATTTCTGGAAATATCCGAGTGTGTAGCTACTAAGCCAGGTATTTAGGAGTCCAGAGGTGGGGTTGTTTAAATTATTACTCTATGAGTGGTGGTTTGTGCCTTCAAATATGTGTTTGTCCTTTAAATCCTTAACCTTTAGCCAATCCCATGTTTGTCATGATTTATTTTCTATATATGGTTTTGACCTTCTCTTGGCAGATGGCTTCAACATTATCTTGGCCGAGAATGATTCTGACACTGGCTGGAGAGATACAATTGTGTTCTGTTTATGCAATATAGAAACGCAGAGCACTTTTTTAAGCTGTCGTCATATATCACTGTCAGTATTTTTAACCACTAAATTGTTATTAAAAATTCAGGGACAATAATCCATTTTGAGAATATCATGAGAGAAGCAAATACTGTAAATGACTGATGGACATTTCAGGAATAACATCATTCAAGACATGCTAATTTCTCTGCAACCCATTTCCTTGGATAAGTGTCTACTATATAAATAAGTTTGGTTTCCGAGCCCTTCCCAGTATTTATTTGCTTTTGATGAGGGAGTCTTGATATGAAAAGAGAAAATCAACTGAAATGAAATTTGCCCTTGTTCTGTATGGTTCTATAGCTTAATAATAATAATAATAATAATAATAATAATAAAATAGCCTGCATTATGGCTGAAATAAATGACTTTCTTAACCAGCAAAGAGTTTTGTATCACATGGTTTCCATCATTTTTCTAGAGACAAAGTGCTTGAGCACTGGTTCAGAAGTAATAAGCTGTGATGAGAAACTTACTGGGCAGAGAGTCAGGAGATGGGAGAGTTCTGGTCCCAACTCGGTCGTGACAAAGCTGTCAATATGACCTTGAACAGAGGATTTAATTTCTCATAGCTGTAGTCAGTTTGGAGGTTTTATTTCTTTGATGTTTTTGTTTCTCGATCAAGATGTTTAGGTGTGTTCTAGCTCTGGTAGGCTATGATATGATGCCTAGGAAAAACTGTAAGGGAATATTTCACTGATACTCATTTTCTGCATTTGTTTTTTAGAAAGATAACTTTTTTTTTCCCAGTAAAGAGTAGAAAACTGACCTCCCAATCCTATTGTTTTCATATGTCATCATCCTATAAAACATTTTGGCAAGGCAGAAGACTCACACATGAGTCATCTTATAACTTTCACTTGTCACTAAAAATGTGAAGAAAAAAATAGGTTTATTCATGAAAAATATAGTGTTTCTTTCCATCAGATGCTACTGAGAATGATCATAAGCATAGTGTTAATGCTTTTTTCTTATTCCAGAAATCACAGATTCCAGTATCATCAGAGGATCGATAACAATAATATGCATATATGTAAGATCCAAGTTTATAAAGCACTTGCATTAAAAAGAAAAACCTCAGTTGACCCTCACAAAACAGAGTATTACCTTTTCCATCTGACAGATGAGAAAATGGAAGCTGGGTTATCAGGAGTAGAACCAGATCACAATCCCCGTCTTCTATTTCTTAATTCAGTTTGCTTTGCATTGAACTGTGCTGCCTGCATAGCCTCATAGCAGGGTACTATGCAACGTGAGGTATTCAACATGATTGCGGCATACTGGGATGACACTTGCTCTTCATAATAACATGTGCATTTGTAAAGGAACCACTGGGAGAGGACAGTAGTAACACTGTATTAACTGTGATAATAAAGAGCACCTAACATTTGGATAGAAATACGAGGGCTGTCCAGAAAGTACCCAGCCATGTAATATGAAAACTAGAGGCATTTATGGCTGGATTTTTTCCCAAACAGCCCTCATATATCATTTACCCTGTACTTACTTATTTCAGGGGATCTTTCAAACAGCAATCTGAAGTGGTCCCTATTATCCTTTGGTTGCAGATGTGTAAACCTGTAATAAGAGGCTCAATGAAAGCCTGACACAACCAGCATACAGCAAGGCCAGTCCTGTCTATGATATTTACAGCATATGACACTGCATAGGCTTAGGCACCATTGGGAGACGCATTTTGGCTGTCCTTAATGCTTGGGACTTTTCAAAGCACAACCCAGTTAGCTCTTCACCAGTAATCACTCCTTCATGGAGGAGAGGGGGATGCATAAAAGGTAGGCAATATAAAATAGTGGTTAAAAGTATGGGCTCTGGAGTAAAATAAAATTCTACTTCTTGCTGACCTGTTAATATTAGGGTAATGGATAGCAGTGCCCACCTGTATCCCCTGAGGGCACCCTGAAGGAGGGGGGCATCTCTTTAGAATGGGCTTCCTTTCTTGTCTCTTCAGACTGCAATGGTATTAAATGCTGATCCTAGTACTAGACCTACTTCCACACTTTCCCTTTACAGCTGTCAAAGCCAAAGTCACAACCATCTATCACTTAAGCAAGCATCTTTTCTTCTAAACATCTGGAATACATTTACGTCAGAAATGATAAAGTATCAATTTGGGGACCTGCCCTGCTCTTCAGCCATAATTATTGTGGTTCAGTTAAGATTAGTCCAGAACCTGACTTTCGGAGTGCGGCTAAGGACAGGAACTGTGATGAATTGAACCGACTCATGTGGAGATCCCAAAGACTCTTACCAGGTTCAATGCTTTAAGCCATTTTTATGGGTGCTGCATAATTAAAAGGTTCACATTCAGAATGGCAAACGATCTACTGATTGGTCATTTGAAACAGATGATACCCTTGTTGCTCGTATTGCTAGCAAGTCACAAGATAGGAAGAAAGCAGAACAGGATTGGCTGCTCCGTTTGCAGTGTTGGCTGGCATCGTGTGCGATACGGCAAGAGGGAAGTTAGGACGTGTCCAGAAGAACAGAAGGGGTTTAGAAGGATGATGCATGCTCCTTGTTCGTCACTTTCTAAGGCATGCTCACTATCTCTTGGCCGAAATCCAAAATCACTCCATTGTATTAAACGTCAGCTAACTAGAGGGAAGGGGAGGAAGTTAGCGATGACACAGTCCGAGTTTTTGTGGAGATGGACTTGAATGCACTTGTAGTTCTTTTCAAATGCATTAATAGCCTGCTACAGACCTTCCCAGGCTGTGTGAGAATTAAGTGAGGCATCACCTCTAAGCCAACTAAATATTGCAGGCAGTGCCAGGCAGTGCTTTTTCTTATGATGAACATATCAATAAAAAGTGTAACAATAATAATATTGTTCAGAAAGTGAGATCCATAGGGCAGAGAGAGGAAAATGCAAAGCCTGGGAGTGGAATGAAGTAAACAGAGAAGGAGCATCGGTTGGTCTGCTTTGAATTCTGGCCCCAGTTAGATCTGAGGTCTGGGTTCTCTCCTTGCCTGTCACCTTAGGACTCGTGACTTAGTGCCTGTGTGGTTCATGGCTCCACATGAAGACCAGAATAATATCTTCTGCTAAAATGCCAGGAGGATCTGTCAATGAGAAGTGTGTAGTGAGGTTGGCGCTGGAGCCCAGCGATGCACATGGTGATTGCTGGCAGGGAGACTGAAAAGGCAGAACTGAAAATCAGATGCTTTCTGTGCACTGGAATCAAAGGCAATAGCTTTACCACTGACTTCTGAGACCTCTGGAGCCAGCCTCCGCGTGTCCTGTCGGTGACCTGGAGACAAACACCTTGGTATTGGAAACCAGTGATTCTTCTCTAATGGGCCATGGGTACAAAGGGATGCTTGTCATTTGGGGTCTTCAGTGACGGTTCTCTTGTAAGTGCTTGTAAGTATTCCACAAAGAGAGTTATGGAAATGGAGCATACTCATGAAAACACTTCCCTTCTCCCAAATAACGAGCCCTGCCCCCAACTCATCTGTCTTAGGTGTAGTGAGTGGGTCTGTCCGATGAACTCAGGAGAGAGCAGAATCCATTCCTTGTAAACCTTCCCCCCACCCCAGGGAAAGGTGCCTTTCCAATTGCCATCTGCTCCGGTGTCTCTGGGCTTGTGAGTCTTCAAGATGATTTTGG
The DNA here is from genome assembly GCA_004026885.1 of Lyroderma lyra. Taxonomy (NCBI): domain Eukaryota; kingdom Metazoa; phylum Chordata; class Mammalia; order Chiroptera; family Megadermatidae; genus Lyroderma; species Lyroderma lyra. Next base: position 30,062 of record PVJL010003599.1, on the reverse strand, counting down.
CCAAATCCAACAGGAGGGCAGAGGGCTCAGAGGTGGGTAGGTGTCTGACAAGTGTCACAGAACCAGGACAAATGAAGGTGCTTTCCAATGCTGAGAGCCAACGTGTTTCCGCTAGTTCCACGTGCACCAGTTGCAAAGACAGCATTGGTCGTGTCCACCCAAGGATACATCGCTAAAATAGTATTTTTCTTGCCCCAAATATAAACATGTTCAAGATGGAACCTCTATGATGCCCCCCTTTTCTCCTAAATACAACTTAATGAGGGGGGTGATTTCAGAACCGCTGAGGAAAACAGGTCAATTCCTGTTGGTTTGTAAAACCTCACAGAAACGCTGAGGGAGTGCAAGGCGAGCAGGCAGCTTCGGTAAACGCGGCAGCAGCCGGGGGAGAGGCCACATCACAATCCTGTTTGCCTGCCGGGTTGGCTGAAAGAATGGAAGCACCGTTACTGAAGATAAAATACTGTACGCGTGCATTAGCTCTTGGCTAGATAGCCAATACTCATGTACATGGTATAATTTGTATATATAAATGGACACACTGCAAATCAATGCTCTCTAATCTCAGCTGTGCCCTCCGTGCTGTCCAGAAACCCCGTTTTTCATCCGACTTCCTATCACACTCCCCCTCAGGGCCAGTACAAGCCCTTCGTAACTTCAACAAGCTCTTCTCCCCCACCCGCTCTAGCTGATGGCTCCTCCCGCCCCCCAAAGCTCCTTTCCCTCCTTTTCCAAGCAAGAGCCTTCAGGTGTAGCCTTGTATTTGCCCCTTTGCATCCTTTTGGGGTCAGGATCTAAAATCTCGTTTAGGCCTCCGGCGTTATGGTTCAGAGCTCTGCAGGGCCCCCGCTCTCCTTCGCTTCTCCGTGGCGGAATGGAGCTCGAGTTCTTGGTTTACTGTGCTCCATGGACTTCCTTGCAGGCCGGACCATCGAGTTTGATGACTTGATGACCACCTCGGGGATGCCTGACCTTGCCTCGTGCAGGAACATTCCAGAGTATATCCTGGCTCCTTGCTTCGGCCTCTTGCACCTTCAGTGAACATCTTCTTGATGGAATTCTCCTCTGAGTTTGAAAACACTTTCCCTCAAGCCTGCTATTTCTGCCAGCCATGGACCATATCTCTCTCACAGTGCTAAACTTCTGAAAATTGGATTTTTATACAGATTGCCTCTGTGTTCTCCCCTCCTACTTGTATTTCATGCCCTTACACACTGGCCAAAAGCAAAACAAAACAAGAACCAATCTTTGTTTTGGCTCTGGGTCATTGCATTTTCCTGTTTTCTTCTTTCTTCCTGGTTGAGCCCTCTCTCCCTCCTATGCTCTAAAGGCAGGGGTTCCACGTTACTATGTAGTAGAATGTCTTACAGATTTAATTCAATTTTTATATTTTAACAAGTATCCCCGCAACAATGATTCCAGTATCTGTATCCCTACCCAGTCTCTCTGCAGAGCTCTCATAACTCGTTCCCATGGCCTGTGGCAGCTCCCACTTGCATGTTCTTGAACATGCTATCTTCTTTTTTTTTGAACTCTCCACATTGTCTCTGCAAAGCGCCCCCTCCTCTTGCCTTCCCCCTAACAGCATCATCATCACAATCTCAGTGCTGTCTTTCCTTGCTCCTCCTTTTGCGTGAGCTTCGAAGAACCCCCGTCCCTCCTGTCTCCTCTGGGGCCCTGCTTCTCCCTTCCTGGTCCTGCTGCTCGGCCAGGCCCCTGCCTTCTCCCCGCTTCCCCGCCAGCGTTCTCACTGGTTTCTCTGACTACTAGCAGCTATCATCACACCGCGCCTCCACATCTAAGAATGTTCTGGATCCTCCTTCTTTGAGTTAAATTCAAAACACGTGTTAGATCATTTCAAGTCTTCCACAATCTGGCCCCAGCCTTGTTTTTCTTCTGTCTTCCTGTATTTCCCTTTAGTCAGGCTAGGGTTGGTCTTTCTTCCCCATCGTTTCTGTCTATTGATGTCATACCTATATCGTTCAAAGGTTAGTTCTAGACCCCCCTAAAACGCTGGTTTTCTCTGGATGCTTCTTTCTTCTCCTTCTAGCTTCTGCTGAGTCTTCTGCAGCCCTTCTGTCACTGACAGGTGAGTAACTCGAGAGTCTGTTTTTCCCCAAGAGGCGCTCCCTGCCTCATGGATCGAACTGGAGCTGGAGCGAAAGTGATGGAAACCAGAACCCGTGTTTATTACACTGAAATCCTTTTAAAAGAGAAACATTTTCGAAGATTTTATCCAGCGAAGTTCAAATAAAGGCACTGTGCATTTTTCATGCTTTATCATTTATTCTAGCAGACAGGTGTAGACTGGCTGTGGAAAGGCAGAGATGCAAATTAATTATCCATTTCCCCTCTGAAAAAAAGAGGAAATAATCTGACACCTTTTCACGAATCTTCCTTTTCTCCCTCGCAATCAGGATGATGTCACATTTTACTGATATCTTTCAAGGACAGTGTCACGTTTACGGCCCTCTGTTGCAGGCTCTCCTGCAGCCTAGCAGACTGTGGCTAGGTGACAAGGGCGCATGAACAGAGGAGGTAGGTTTGTATGTGACACGTGGCAATTAAGGGAAAAGCTGGGTTACATCCGGGGGGACTTAATGTGCATTAACAGACAGGAGAGGAGCAGGGTTATGGTTCTGAGTGAGAAGAATGAGTACACGTGGGTTAGGACTGCATTTCTGGAACCGACGATGTAAAATTAACCTAGATGGCAGTCCACCGTCTGGTCGCAGTGCCAAAAGAATGTCCTTGCCGACTGCAGAACGGCCACTGGGGGGATCAAGGCGCAGAGAAGTGCGAAGAGGTTTCCTCCCTACCCTCGCAGCTGCTTTGCGAAGAGAGGGGAACGTTCAACGTGAGCCTGTCACTTTAAGGTCGCTTCCATGATAGTCAGTGTCAGAGCATCGCTTCCTTCCCGTGGAGGCCACGTTGCTCAGGGCACTTTGCGATGACAAAGAAATGGTGATGGTCCCTCAGACGTGTTTTCAGAGCATTACGAAAGCATGGCACGGTCAAATACCTGTGCACAATTTCAGTGACGTTCCAAAGGCTGAGAGTGACTGACCTTCCGCTCAGCATCTTAAGCACTAATTCCTCAAATGAGTAGCTGCAAGCTTACATCAACTGTTGGAATGGTCCTTTATTCAGCAGGACAGCATTGGTAGCTTTCCTTTCAAAATAGCTCTATGCTAATCATCTTAAAAATGGAATTCCACTCTCTTTTCCTACCAAGTATTATTCATCAGCCCATGAGAGATCAGAATATTTGAAAGTGTCCCAAATTTAAATAAAAAATACGACGGTCACCTCAGGTAGGCCCAGAGAGACAGGCAGGTGAAGGGTGGACGGAGGCTGTGGCCCACGTCGTGTTCTCACCCGAGGCTCTGGTTTTCCTAAACCACCAGCGTTCCTGCCGAGCGCGGCTCTCAGAGGAAATAGAAATACCAGAAACCACTGCGCTGCAAATAGCTGGCCTGGCTCCCCAGGGCCCCAGGAGGACTCTGGGCCTGAGAGGGGGGTGACAGCCGCCCTGGGGGCCAGCCTGAGAGCCGTGCCTCTCTCCCTTTGCCCTCCACAGTGCTTTTCAGAAAACTCAGATGGAGAAAGACAAACACCATGTGGCTTCATGTACATGTGGAATCTAAAACCAAAACAAAACCAACCGAACCAAACCACACCAGACTCAGAGGAAGGGAGACCCCAGGGACGGTTACCGGAGGGGACGGGGGAGGGGGAGAGGTGCAAAGGGGAAGGGGAGCACAGTCCATAGTGCTGTGACCCGTGGCATGGTGACAGAGTACTAGAATTCGTCGGGTCACCACATTGTAAGGTACGAAAGCATCGAATCACTATGTCGTGCACCTGAAACTGATAGAAACGATCAACGACGGGCGTCGACTACACGCACCCGAGCTGTGGTAGGGCCACCCTCCCCCCCGCCCCCCCTGCTCCCCTGCCCCCCGCACCCTGCACCCCACACCCCGCACCCCTGCGGTTACTGCCCTTCGCTCGCTGCTCCCATTCCCTCACCCAATCGAACTTGGGCCTCCAGCGATGCACCGCCACTGTCTTTCAGATGGCCCAGGGGCCTCCCTGTCACCCGCTGCGGGGCCTGTCTCCTCAGTTCGCGTCCTTCTCTGCCTCCCTGCCGGGTGTGACGACACTGGGTTAGTAGCTAAGCAGGTCCTCTTGGCATACGTGTAACCTAAACAATAAAGCTGCTTTATTTATGACCTCATACACCGTGCCTACAAAACGCATATATGGGACTATACGAACACACAATAGCTATCTATAAGTTATGTGAAGGAATATACAGATTTACACACACATATATGAAGTGTCAGAAAATAGAGTTAAACGAAATGTATAGAAAATGGTCATCTGACCTCCCCTATCTTAAACACCTTGATTTATGTCCTCCTGATTTATGTGGTAACACCCTTGTTAGTATACCTCCTGACTGTTAAAAATGAGTATAAATACATACACATTTAGAAATACAGTATCACACACGGTTCCACGTTGTATACCTTTTTAAATCCTTACTATATTTGAGTATCTGTCCCTCGTCACGTATGTCCACCCGCCTTGGCTATGCCAGCTAGCTTCCCGGCCATTCTCCTGGCCTGTTCCTCGGGACCGGACCCTGCAAACTACGTGTCCTCTTTTCCCAAGAGCTTCCTCGTAAGGGAGGCCGGTGGGAGGCAGGAGACGAATCCAGGTGACCCGATGAGACAGCCTGGACGTTTAACCTCCTCTCTCTCTGCTCTGGGGAGAGTCTCTGGCGGGACAGGCTGCATAGTTGCTGAGGCCCAGTGCGAAATGGAAAGGCAGGCCTCTTGTACAAAAGTTTTAAAAATTTCAAGCCAACAGCAGAACATCGAGCCTGTGTGCCCTAGGGCCCCTCTGGGTGTGGCATTCTGTGTGACTGCACTGATTATGTGACAAGGTCTCTGGCAGGGGATCCCTCTCCTCTGTGACTCTGATTCACATCTGGTGGCCGGAGCCACGCAGCTCTTTGGGTGACTTTCTGGTGGACACTTCTTCAATTGTCCTCTACCCCTAGGGGTGGCAGTGGCTTCCTGTGGTCGTAAATCTTCCGATTATCCCATGTTCTCTGTCTCCTCTTTCAGCTTTTGCAGTATTTGTTACTAGTTCCCCTAGCGGATTTCTTCTACTGAACTTCCTGTCTTCACCTTGACTTCTAGCTACCTTAGGAATTGACGGTGTCATCACTTCCTTTATGCTTCTGTTGCTGCGGGCATCACTAAGGGTGACAACTTTCTACTCCCAGACTAAACTCGGCTTCAGAATCCTTCTTAACACAGTGCTTGACTGCGTGGCCTCCCTGTTCTGTTATACATTGTCTTTTAAACAACGTCAAGGTCATGTTTTCTACTGTGGCTACAGTGTATTCTATTGAACTAAATCCCTAACTGGTGACAATTAGTATGTTCTTAATTTTTGATTAATAGCAAATACTTTTACCTAGATATTTTTGTTTATCTCTTGTCCCCAAGATAGCGTCTTTGAAGTAGAATTGCTAGGCCAACATGTATGCATATTTTATATTTTGATAGTCGTGCATATTGCCATTTCAGAATAATTGTATGAATATTAGAATGTTTATGGTAGGTCTATAATATGCTAACATACATCTTTTTTTCTCTTCAAAGTAGTTGCAAGTCATTATACTTATTTCAACAAATTACCTTTGTAGTTCTTGGAAATTGTGTCCAGCTTCATTTCCAAAGGTGCTGAGAAGTCACCTTACAATTGATTTTTAAATGAAAACAATATTGCCCAGCTTAATCACCTCTCAGTCTTGATTCACTTTCAATGAGCTTTTGATTATTTTTCAACAATGAAAATCTATTTTCATGGTTTGAGGTTTTCTTACTTTTGAAGACAGGCAAAACAGTGGCTTGCTGTCTCTGAGGGCTTGAACAGAAGAATTGGGAAGTCTTTTAAGAAATTGCTGCAGGCTTCTTTAAGCTTATTACTTGCTTAGGTCACCTGTTAGTGGCGAGACAATACTCATTGAGGAGTGTAAGTTTGGTGCATGTGTTTTAAAACTCAGTCGCTTTGTATTATTAGGGGAATCTCACATTCATAGTGGGAGGTTACCTCTACTATAATTTTTAAAATCAAACTCTTGTCAAAAGGCTGTGAAAAATTTATTTAGCTTGGGTTTATCAATAGAGCAATGGTGCTATCTCATCTGTAAGTTCCTCATCTTTCACCTGGAATTGTTCTGACTGCAAACAATGTTTATCCTAAGTATACAGTATATCGTGCTGCTTGATTTTAAAAGATAGACCACACTTCAAAGAGCCTTTGTCATTCAATTTCGCACACTCTGTCCAAGGTAGTTTCTAATTTGCCTTTTTTCAAAGAGAGTATAGAAAAGTGCTCCTGTGAGATTTAATGTTTTCTCTTTTTTTTTTCTTCCCAAGACTGTTGCACAGTTTTCAAATTATCACAGAGCAAACAAAAACACCATCCCTCCTTCCCTCTGGTTAAAATCTTGTGGGTTTAAAGGCGATGCCTGCTTTCAGTCATCTGAAATTCTTTGTTAGCTTTAGAAATGGGAGATCAATGACTTACTCTTGTAATCCCTTAACTCTTAAACAGTCTACCAGAAAGGTGGTTTCAAAAAGTAAGACCAGGCTCTGCGTTTAGATACAGACCGAAATGAATCACGGGGAATGTGTGTGCTCCTATTGGCACGGTATTTTGATCCCATCAGACCAATAAATTCCTAGAGGTCTCAGCTCTTGAATTCCCTTTAGGGAGGTCTGGGATAAAGAATCCAGCCCATTCTAAAGCAATCATGCTGTTTTTATGACACACAGAAATAGCTACAAGAAATGCCTTAATCATTTTCACTTGCAGAACCATGTAACAATTTTTTTTTCCTAAAAAGTTAATGACCACCAAGGGCTCACACACATGTACACAGAACCCTGGCCCTTGGGTCTACCTAAGTTACCTTTATGGTATAGCCCCAAAATAAAACTTGACTTGGTTCTCTGAATTTGCATTCTTCCTCTACACTTCAGGGTTTATAGGCTTCCATTTCATTTCCTCTGGTCGCCATTTGCAGCTATAATATTTCAGTTTCTGAACAAGGTACTTAGCAGGGCCAGACTAATTGAGCCTAAATTTGTACTCGTGGTGTAAAATTGATGAAGGCCTGTGTCCATTAATCAGAGTTCCCTAGCTTATGTGAATCCCCTCTTATGTACACCTACACCTTTGTGAATTCTTCTGCCTGGAATGACCTTTCTTCTCCATTCCATCTAATGGAATTATTTCTTCCACCCAAACTCAGACAAGTTCTACCTCCTACCACAAGCCTTCTTTAATTTTTAATATTATCAGAGCTTTAGAATTTTCTTTCCTCTTTGAACTCCTATAATACAAAATACAATGTTTTGAACTTATTTTATTTTATTATTTTATTGTACTTTTTGGTAATCTTTTTCTAAAAGAGACTATATAACACTTAACAGCAGATGACGTTATGTATCTCCTGTCAGCCCTCCTTCCCAACACAGGGCCAGGGCAAGCACCAAACTGGGGTGCTTACACATCCTCATCTTATGTAGCAATTCAAATCTTGGGGCAGTAAAACATGTGAAAAAAAAAAAAGTGAAAATACAGGGATTTTATCGGATCTCTCCAAGCCGAGGGCTTGAGGACAGTAAGTGTTTTGCTCATTTTCACTGTTTTGATGAGTAATAACATCAATTGTATAATATCCTCCTCATGATGTTTGTGTGTATTATGTTTAACACAAATCTACTGTCTTTCATCATTTCTGATTTCCAAAAGTTTAAGCAACTCTCTTCTTTGAAACATTTCTGTTTCTGTTTTTCTTTTCAGGGTTTTATTCTTTTCTGAGCTCCCATTTCTATCACACACTCAATTTATACTCACTCTTAAAAATCTAAAGATTTATCAAAAGACAAGTACATGTGCCCACAGCTTGCAAAACTTGAAAATATTTTCATCAATCACGTAAATCTGAGTAAATCTAACATTAATCTAACATTAATCATTAACATGAACTTCCCCAAACAGTTAATTTTCCTCTAAATTATTCAAAATCATCTACTAAGATGAAAAGGAAGATGTTATTAATAAATATAAAAATTCTAAATAAAGTTAAACTGAATTGCGAAATTTTATTTAAAATAGGTTTAAAAATTATTATGGCGAATTTCAAAATACAAAAGTGGGCAGAACAGCGTAATGAATCCCCATGCACCTATGATCTGGCTCCAGTGATTGGTCAGCTCCTGACCAATCTTACTTCATCTCACCCTCCTGTCCCCCCATTATTTTAAAGTAAACACACCTGTCATATAATTTGATCTGTACATGTCAGTAATGTCTCTAAAGATGAGAGGTTTTTAACATAACTGCACTATCATTACTGTGCCTAAAACATGACAATAATTTCTTAATATCAATGAACAAGTAACACTTAATATTCCAATTGTTTCAAATGTTCCATTTATTTTTAATTGAATCAAAATCCAAGTAAAGGCCACACGTTGCAATCTGTTGAAATGTCTTTTAATCTTTAGGTTTTCCTCTCCTTCTTTTGGTCTGTTTCTCTAATTCTCTGTCTCTCTCCTCCCCCCCCCCCCCCCGCAATCTCTCTCTCTCTCTTTTTTTTTTTCTGTTTCCTTTGTTTTTGGAAGGAACCACTTTGTTTGCACTATAGAAGTTTCCTCAGTCTGAGTTTTGTCGATTGCATTCCAATTGTGATATTTAACAGTTTTGATTTTAATTTTTAATTGAACCTTATTTAATATTTTGTAAGATTATAAGTATTTGCAATTTAGCATTCAACACCAATTAGTATCAATGTAAAGAACTGGTGCGTATGTGTCTGCTCACACACACACACACACACATTTAAGAGTAAAGTGAACTGTTTAATATTGTAAAATTTTCCTCAGCCACTGTGTAACTTTTGCACTTACCCTGCAAATTCACTAGTACTCCTGAGAACTAAAAATTGAAACCTAAAGAGAAGCAAAAATGAGATGCTAGACACAACTGGGAAACTATACTGCATAATGCTATTATGAAGCTACTGTGCTGGTGCTGAGAGGAAGACTTCTCAAGTTACTTGATTTGTGTCTCACTCCGGCTTCCCTCATTCCATTCTCTTGTCTGTCTCTGCTATCAGGAGCAGCACAACACATACAGCTTTGCAGTCCTTGGGGTTTGACTGACCTCAGTAAAGTCATTGGCTGAGAAATGGGTAGAAGCATTTCACTGGGGACTGAATGTTTTTAGCAGATGTTTAGACCTACTAGACCTGCAGACCGTACTGGGCCAGCACTGAGTGCTAGACTCCAGTGAGATAGGAGCCCATGTGTGTGTTCATTATGTGCATGATTTGTGATATTTGATGCCTCTAAGATGTAAGAGCCAAGGTGGGAGCTCTTCTTCTCTGGGTGTAAAAGTAGTTGTGTCTCCCCATGTGGGCAATGTTTTCAAACCTCGGTCATTTGGGTCACCACCTTCGTGGTTTTCACCACTGCTCCATACCACTTGCCCTATTAGCAACCATATTAAATTTCTACTGCTGAGTGACAAACTTCTGCACACTCAGCTTAGTTGGAGTCTCCGTTCAGGGTCTCAAAGGCTGAAATCAGGGTGTTAAAGGTGTCCGTGTCTCATCTGGACATTGATGTTCTCTTTCAAGTTTATCAGGTCCTTGGAAAAAAATTTTTTTTTTTTTGAGGTCGTGGGACTGAGGTCCCTGCATTGTTGCTGGTTGTCAGCTGACACCAGTTCTCAGCTTCTAGCTAATAGAGGCTGCTGTCGTTCTCTTACATAGCCCTCTCTACAACATGGCAGTTACTTCTTAAGGGGCCACCTGGAGAGTCCCCTTAATTTACTGTGACACTGTAGATATCAGACAACATGATGTAGTCATGGCAGTGACTTACCCATCATATTCACATATTCCTCCCACACACAAGGGCAGATATATGAGAGGTGGGGGTCTTGGGGATCATCTGAGAATTCTGCCTACCACAGTTATTTAATATTTTTCTTTACGTGAACTCACTTTTTAAACTTAAATACATTTGTTAGAAATGTATATCATGTATTCGATGTGCTAGGTGTGTGTTATGTGTTTATATGTCTTTCACTCTATATGTATACACACACACTAACATAAATATATAACTAAACAATAAAAAGTATGTATCAGTAGAGCCCCTAAAATTATCTCACCTCCTCAACGCGCATGCACCACACCCAGAAACAGTGTCCCAGAGAACAACAGGAAACAACCACTTGCTGAATGTTTGATGATTAGAGTAGTTACAGATTGGAGGGCTTCTGTTTCAGTGAAATAAAATGCACATATTTATATTTCTACAACTATATTAATTTTATTTATCACCAAAATTATACAAAGGGTGAGTGTCAGGAAGCATCAACATATATCATTTTCTTGACTGTGAAAGAGAGTGTGACTTGGCAGTAACTTGGTGTCCATCAATGTGTGGACTGCACGGTTCTTTATGCTCCTGGGATTAAAGTGAAAGAGTTTGGTAGACCAGATATTCCCTTATGTGTTTTCAGTATTTATTGTGGTACTATTTATTTCAAAAGGACATAAACTTTAGTGATGACAGGCATATCTCTGAGGACTTGACTAGTCTCTTGCATAATCTCTGTGGCACCGAAACACTTCCTATCACAAAGAACAATCTCCTGGTTGGTCATTTTTATAATCCAACCCTTAGTCACAGCCCCAAAGCTTTTGCTTCCCATAAAATCCGCAGATAGACATGTTGGAAAGAAGCCACATCTCTCTGTTTGGACTGCTCTATAGATTTATTGTAGCCCTGTAGCTTACTTATCTGATGGTGGATAGGAGAACCATTTATTCTGACAACCACTTATTATTTTAAATGATTACCTGGCTTTGCCCATTGCACCATACCAAACCAGGTGATGACTATAAGGTGGTGTGTGTGTGTGTGTGTGTGTGTGTGTGTGTGTGTGGAGGGGTTATTCCTCCATCTCAGGCTGATCTGTTACATCTTGTTTGGCTTTGAACGTTTTCCTACCTATATATAAATCCTTTGGCCATGTATTTCCACTGCTCTACCACTTAGAGGGTCACCCTTGACCTAAACTGGTTACTGCCTGTACATTCAACAGAGATGGTAGGAAGGAGGTCAGCATGTCTCAGGCCTAAAGGATCTGAAGCTGTTTGAGGGTTATGATTCCACTGGTGATCTGTCCCCTGTGAATTGGTATAACTAATTCTTCCAAACCACAGCAATCTCCACATTTTCTGAATTTATAGAGTGTGTATCACCTGATGTAGTCTTTCAGAGATTTTGGACTTGATTACTGAAGTATTTCCTACAATCATTTCTTATGTGTATGCAATTTTAGTTCCTAGAATAAAGTGGCTGTTCCTTGTACTTTTTTTCTCTTTTCTCAGTGTCCAGAACATAACAGGTCATGAGACATATTTTTGAGTGAATAGTTTTTCTTAGCAGCCAGTAGATGATTATGGTGGGGAGAAAAAGCAGCTTTAAATAAAATGTAGCTTACTAAATAAAGCTTTGAAAATGGCTGATTTTAAATGGAAATCTAGCTTCCTTTACCATTGTTTTATCTTTTAAATCTACAAATTCACCATGTTTTAGTTTTAGTATGTATGTATGTGTGTGTATATATGTATGCTTATGTATCAACTATATCCATGCTATACTATACATACTGAAACACAGTAAATTTAAAGACTAAAATATATTATGTAAAGTATACATGCTATACATATAATTATATATAATAAATATAATAAAATGACTTACAAAGTCCTGGCATCATGACAGAGGCATCAGGCACATTATCCTGCAATCTTACAATGCTTCTGTATGGTAACTAGTATTATACTCATTGTAGCAGTTGGAATGGTTTTGATAGCAAATAAAAAAACTGATCAGACTGGCTTCAACACTAAGTAAACGTGTTATTTCACATAATAAGGCGCGTGGAGGTAGGGTCCAGTGCAATCTGCAGCTCCGGGATGTTATCAAGGACCCAGGGGCTCGGCACCCATCACCTCACCATCTTCCACTCTGTGTCAGCTTTGTCCTCCCTGCAGCCTGGCTTGCCTCAGAGTCCCAGGATGACTGCCACAGCTCCAGACATCACATTCAGAGATGACAAAGCTCAGGGGAGAAAAGCTATGTGCCTCCCAGTGGACATCCCCTCAGTCCCGTTGGCAAGCATCCTGTGACACGCCCATGTCTAAAGCAAACCCTGGAGAGGGGAATGTTAGGGTTGCAATAACTTAAACTATTTAGATCCTCATAGATAGAGATAGGAAGGGGTCACTTTCTCTCGACTCCTTGGGGAAGAGGAAGCTAAGTGACAAAACTATATTTCTACTGGAGAAGGAAGAAGTGAAAGATGACCCAAAGTATCTGCCACCATCATTTTGTTAAGTAAGGAAAGTTAGATATAGAAGGTGAGGGAGCTTAAGGTCACAGGCTGAACCGTGGGATCCAGTCCAGGTCAGGCATCTGCAGAACACATCTGAGAGGCTGTGTGGCTCAGCCGCCTCATCTCACAGTTTAGGAACCTCCAGGTCGAATGTCTTATCATTTGACAGTATCATAGAGATCTAGTTAGTACCAGAGGTGTGAGCAAAACTCAGTCTGGCCGGGTCCCAGTTCTGTTTGTGTTTGTTCCTTTTGGACACTCGTTTCATTTCTGCTCATTTATATCTAGTGCTAGTACATGTGGATTAGCCAAGGGGAAGAGGAAACAGCATGTCTTGCGGGGGAAACATGTGCTAAAGATGATAGTTTGGGAATACAGACATTAATTGTTAAACCAGTCTGCAAATTCTATGAAAAGGAGCATCCTAATGGTAGTTTTTCTAAGCTTTCACTTGTGTCAGCCTGGAAAAAGTTGAGAAGTGTTGTGTTAAGGTAATATTGGGCTGATGAAGCTTTTTCAGAATAAAAATACAGTAGCTATTAAGCTGTCAAAAAGTTGTTTAGGAAAATAAAGCAGCCACATGTCACCCGTTTCCCATTAATAAAAGAGATTTAGAAATTATACACATATTTTGGTAAAATTATTTGAGTCTTCTATATCAAAATAAATATATTTTATCCTTTGCATATTTCGCTGCATTCTACAAAGCCATTGTAGAATGGCTCTCGGTTCCTGGATTTACAATGGCATCTACTTCCTGTTAGTACGTTTATCTGGACAACCAATTTTTTTCAGAGTGACTTGTTTTTCACTAAAGTGTGACATACATACAGAAAGGGATACAAATCATGGTGTAAAGCTCAATGAACTTTTACCAAGTAAACACGTATGTAACCACCGCCCAGACCACTCTGCGTAAGCCACAAAACCTACTGAATGCTGATTCCCAGTCATCAGGCCCTTGCTCAAAGGAAGTCATCATTTGGATGTCTACCACCGTAGATTGCTTTGGGCTGTTTTGGGTACATGGAATCATGCGGTACGTGTTTTTGGGGTTCTGGGTTGTTTGGCTTGACTTACATCTGTAAGATCTTTCCATTATGTTCTGAGGCAGTGTATTTATATTGGTTTTACAGTGTTACATATAGTAGCCATGGAGGTATGAGAGTCATCCTGGAGGAGTGTAGTTAGCCCGCAGCCTCCAGTTACAGCGTTGTTAGGGTTGGCTGCAGCATTCAAACCTAGGACATGCTTTCTCTGGGCAGCATGCAGCCAGTGACTGAGCATGGCCGGAGCAGGCTGTCATTAAGGCCCGAGTATTTCTGCTTGATGTGGGACTCCACCATAGGCAGTATTTGCATGGGTGCTCCTCCTTGGCGTGATGGAGACATTCTCAGAGCTCCACCTTAGTTTGCAGCTCTTCCCTTCCCAGGCTCCCTTCTTTCTGCCGCCCTTTGACATGTGTTAGATCTGTGTGGCCTAACTTATTTAGTCTTGCTCCACCTATGTCCCAGGCAACACTCTCAACAAATCTTACATTCCTAACTTTCTCTGGTTGTTTGCCTCCCTGAGGTTGTGAACTGACACACACTGTACAATTATACCACAGTTGATTTATCCATTCTACTGTTGACAAACATTTAGATTATTTTTGGTCTTAGAGCACTATGAATAATGCTGCTCTAAGCATTTTTGTACATGAATTTGGATGCTTTTATATATGCAAATCAATTAAATTGGTGTGGAATTGCTTGTCACAGATTATGTGGAGGTTCAGTTTTATGACTGTACCAGTCTACATTGCCACCAGTAGGGTAAGAAAGTTCCAATTGTTCACATATTTTCCTGTGTTTGGTATTGTCAGTTTTAAAATTTTTCTCTACTTACATTCTTTGATGTCTAATGATGTTGAGTATATTTAATAAATGTGTATTGATCATTTGTCTATTCTTTTATGTGATGTGTCTATACATATATGACTTTTTCTGTTACTTATCCAGATTTTTCTTATTGAGTTACTTGAGTTCTTTTTATCCTCTGGGAATATCTTTCCCACTATGCCATGCTTTCATACTTTCTTAATGATTTTGCTACACAGAAGTTGTTAATTTTAACAGAGCATAATTTTTTAATCTTTTCTTCTTTTTTAGAACTTTCTTGACTATTTAAAAAATTGTTGTCTTTCTAAAGATCATGAAGATAATTGCCAATATTTTCTTCTAGAAGCTTTTACTTGCAACATTTACTTTTACTTTCTAGTTCTTAAATCTCTGACTTGATGACTTTTGTTAGTTTTAGAAGTCTTTGTCAACATCTCTAAATAGCGCATATGCCCATTATCTCTTTCCTCTTCTCATGAGATTCCAACTACACCACCCTGCTATTTTTTCCATGGTTTGTATGTCTCAGATTACTTGTAGTGTTTTCTATTAAATCTTTATCTCAGTGTTTCAGTGTGGGTATTTTATACAGAAGTATCTTTCAGTTCACTAATTTCCTCCTCTGTTTTCCTCCTTCATCTAATCTGCTATTAATAATAACCTCATTCGTGAGTCTTGATTTTAGTCGTTGTAAATTTCAGTACCAGTATTAACTTTGAGTTTACAAAATAAAACTATTCTACTTCACTAGTGAGAATAATCCATCATATCATCTATTTTTTTTTGAACTTTTACTCTCCTTTCTGACACATGTGAATCAGAGTTATTTTAAGATTTTAGGTTTATAACTCTAGTGTTTGAGTTTTTAGTGCCCGACATTTTTGTGTCTGATTTTTCTCTCAAATTTTCAGCATTTGGCCTTGAGTCCCTTCCTAATCAATAATTTTCAACTGAATGTTGGATGCCGTGTGTGAAAAAAGTCTTGAGAGGCCTGGACATGTTCATTCATCGAGAGAAGACTTGTTTTCTCTCTTGCAGGAAGTCAGCATACAGGTAGATCATCTTGATCCAATTAGGTATTGAGATACTTTGAGGTTCAAGTTTTGTGGGGAATTGTCTGTCTTTGGTTTTCCCTGACTCTTAGGAGGTTGCTATTCATGAATCTCAACTAAAAGTCTGGGGTGTTAACCACTGTCCCTTCTGCTTGGCAGGTCCTGAATGCCAATTTATTTCTCCCAGGCCCTCTGGGACAGTTGAAAGCTCTACTTAGCTTTTAAAAATTATTAGTCAATTTGGCTTTTTAGAGTAGTTTTAGGTTCATTAAAAACTTGAGTGAAAAGCACAGAGAGATCCCATGTATTCGATTCCCCCACCATCACCACCC
>PVJL010003599.1:0-14188 GCA_004026885.1 Lyroderma lyra | reverse complement strand
GTTTAAGGACATGGATCCACCACTGTAGTATCGTACAGAACGTTTCACTGCTCTAAATGTCCTCTGTGCTCTGCCCATTCTGTTCACCCTCTTAGTAGCTGCACTTGTCTTCATTTATTGCTCTCTTGCTTCCAAAATCTTAGGATTCATCAAACACTGAGAGTGCAAAAGCTGCATACCATGTTATGCTCCCTTCTCTGAGAGTCTGTTTTCTTTTATGTCTCCTCTCTTAATCCTAGGTACCTTGGTTGTTTTCCAAAGCCTTAAATAGCCACTGTTTCATTTTGTTCTGTTTTGTATTGTATTCAGCTTTTACATTTTTTCTTAGTGAGAACTTCTTATCTGATCAAAGCTAGTCCTCCAGCCATGTCAACTTTATAGAACCAATAATATAATTGTTTCCATCTGAGCTAATTATTTTGTTGACATATAAAGATTACAAAGTTATTAAGATAGAGAAAAACTTTACCCAGGCGAATGCATCTTCCCCCCCCCCCAGTGGAATCTATCTAATCATTTGTTAATTAATTTATTCATTCTTCAAAAATACGAATTGAGCATATTTAATATGCTTATGAAATGTAAAATATGCTAGACTCTGGAGATATAGGAATAAATTTAGCAGTGATTACTGGATTTGAGAAGATTTCAGGCTAGTAGGATGCATGAGTGAAAAGATTAGAGAGTAGAAAGATATGAAGTTTTGGACTCAGAGGGACTAAGGTTATTTATTAGTTGTGACCTTGAACAAGTTATACAGTTATTTCCAAGCTTTAACTGGAGAAAATATTGAGTGTTATAAGATTAAACAAAAAGTATGTGATACACCTATCACTATGCCTGCGACACAGTAAGATATAAATAATTGGGATTTTTTATTGCTATTCCAGGTGGAGAGATATATAAAGTCCCTGGGAGTGTTTGTGGATGATAAGGGACAATTTTATAAAGGTTAAAATATGCAAGAAATATAGATCATCATCTGAGTAGGGTAGTAAATGGTAGGGCTGGCCCAGTGTGTGTGTGTGTGTGTGTGTGTGTGTGTGTTTGGGGGAGGGATTCCAAATGGGTTTGGGAGAAAGACAAAAGAAAGTCACTGCCAAGTACAAGTGTTTCTTGTATATCCCAAATTAAGCATTTTAATGTGTCTGGCATGGTTTCCTAAGGATACAATGGTGAATAAGATAGACATAGTAGATTGACCGGCTTTTCCAAAGTTTACTGATGATCAAGGATATAGATAGCAAGGAAGCAATTACAAATGCTATGTATTCTACTGCACATCTTTAGGGTGACAGCTCGTCTCATAGCTGTTGCTGTCTTGTCCAAAACGGGCCCTCTGTGAGATGCTTACCTTTATTAGAGGCAGTACAATCATAACAGAAATCGGGGGTATCACTGGGACATTCAGTTTTCTGCACGTGGCTAGAGCTGTGGCCTGCCAGATGACTAGATGGCAGAGAAAGTTGGTTTGGAGGAACTGACAGGAAAGAAGTAGATACATATGCAGAAGTTAGCCAGACCATGAGGGAGAGAGAATCCTATCAACTTGTAGTTTTCAAGTTCTAGTCCTTTCCTGAGGCCCGATGGCAATCCCACCCTTGGATTATGTAAGATAGCAGCACATCTACGCATTGCTTACCTTCCCTCGAGCTGACTTCCCTGTGTGGCAACCAAAGTCTTAACTAACAGGTTTATGATAGATGCTAAGACAGGTGAGGCATACTTTGACAGAGAATCACACATGAAAGGGCCACTTAATCGGTAGGACCGGAAGGAGCTGGGCGGAAGGGGTGTCTGAGCTGAGGTTGGAAGGATGGGCAGGAATTCCCCCGGGGGGAAGTCAGGTAGAGACAAAGGCGTGTGTGAACTGGAGCGGAGAGTGGGCGGTAGAGGGCTAACTGTGGACGTTCTGTCTGTGGCTCCGTGTTGGGGACTGGGAAGGAGGCGTAGACAGGTATCGACTTGGAATGAAGAGCTTCAGGTCATCCAGGTCTGACTGATAGGGGAGAGTGTGACGTGGGCCCTCATCCTCGGAATTCCATGTGGAGAGATGTGCCTACAATCACAGTCCCGCTCTCCTACCCCACCCCTACTCACTTCTCTGCAGAGGAGAATAAGTTATCTGGAGGGTGAGTGACAGCTGCTGTCCCACATATCAGGATAGGATGGAGTTCTCTATTCATAGGTTAAGACCTGGGCGTTTGGTTTCATTCTTTCCCTCTGCCATCCTTTCTAACTTGCTCCTTACAAAGTATCGTTTGTACCAAGAGGAAAGGGGGTGACCGTTCCTAAGATGACCAATGAAAGGACATTTAAATACTCCATTCGTGATGTGTGAAATCTAAACATGGTAAATGGGCTAGGACTTTGATAAAGGATTCTGTCGGGCCTGCGACGACATCCAGCATTGATTTGTTTCATTTCTCTACAGACTGTGAGGCCAAATCCGACAAGTGAGTTCAAAGTTAGCAGTAAAACACTTGGGTTTTATTAAAGTACTGTTGGGTGTTTTTGAGTCCTTTTATAAACAACTTGAGTTATTTAGAGAAGAGTGTTAAATAATGTGCACTTCATTATAAATTAACTGTGTATTATGTAACATTTTTATAATGAACACTTCTCTTAGGTTGGTATTAAAGAGTATGGCTTTTATTTCAATGACTTGGGATGTGAGTGAAAGCCGTTGCACAGTGCCGTACTGTTTCGCCTGGGCTCCACAGCAACGGGACCTCAATGTCAGCGCATGCTAGAGACCGTGTCCCCATTTCTTCCTCCTCTTCCAACAAGAGGGACCGTATTGCTCCGTCAATTCCAGACCTTCCTCTTTACGCGACTTAATCAGAGACGAGATAAGACTGGATCTGGCGTGTTTCCATCTTATCTGGAACTCCACGTATTTGACCAGACTCAAACCCGGACCGCCCATCCATCATTCCAGAGGGTCTTAACTGTTTATGTCAGGCTAATACCAGTTTGTTTGGAGCAGCCACGTTCTCCTCAATCAGCATCTAATATCAAGTGACAGCTAGCCTGAGAAGGATTGAAGGGATGATAAATTTAACAGGAAAATGCAAGGAAGACAGGGAATAAGGAATCTATGTAATCATTGCAGGTCCCTGGAAATGCTACCAGGTATATTCAGATCATCTCAAACACGTGAGAATAGGTGCTGATGGAGACCTATGCCTTTGGCAGGGGGCGGAGGGTGGGGTGGTGTGGGTGGTGGGGGTGGGGTGGGGGTGTCTGGCTGCCCTTAACACACACACAAATGATAGATACAATTTTTTGTTGTTGTTGCAATATGATAGATACTGGGTTAAGCACTTCTGGTGGATCATGTCAGCTAATATAGGCAACCTTATGAGCTAGGTGCTACCATTGGCTTCACTTACTAGAGAAGTGACTCATTGAAGGTCCCACAGAACAGCACATGACAGGGGAAGAAGGAGCTCTGAGCAGTTCCGCGGCCCTTGTCCTTAATGACATACTGCCGTGTCCCTTAAGCTGACCACTTTGTCTGCCTTTTCCTTTGTCAGTTTGACCTCTGACCTCCTGTTTGTTTGGGCTAGATGGATATTTATACTCTGTGGCTTTCTCAAAGTCCTGCCTGGTCACACCTGCTATTTCATTGCTCCCCAGGAAGATGACGATTTGGGTACCAGGTACCACTAGGCAACGTCGGAAGGGTGCACCGGGCGGCAAGCCCGCGCAGCGCCCACACGTGGGACCGGGGTACTGCGCTGCCCCGCGACCCCTCGTCCCGGGTGTAGCAAACCGTGCTCACCGGACCCGCGTTTGTTCTCGGCTCGGGCTGCCGAGCAGCCTGGCCCCAGCGCCCGGCCACACCATAGCAGACCAGGCTGCTCCTCAGGTCAGCTCTGGCGGCCCCTGCGCCCTCCCACGCCCGCCCCTGGCTGGGCCTGCAGCATCCGACCAACTGTCCACCTGGAGGCCGGGTGCTGGGCGGGGGAGCAGGGAGGGGCTGCCCTGAGTCGGGGAGCTGTCAGTCTCCTGTCCGTTCCTCTGGGCGCCCTTGCCACGTCTTTGCTGACACGGAGTTGGAATTTCAACAGGTTTAAAGAACATGTCGCAGCCCCACGATTTCCCGGCAGCTTGTAAACCTCCGACAACAGTACGTTCAAGCTGCTGCTGGTGCGGAGTAGCTGCGGAGCGCCGGGTGGGCTGCGGGGTGCGGCTGCGCAGGGGCCGCCCGCCAGTGTCCTCGGCTCACCCGCCGGAGAGCACTCAGCCGGCGAGGCTGCCTGCGATTTCCGGGAAGAACCTGCGGCGTCTCCGCCCCGAGGAAGCCCCTGACTGCAGGGGGGATGCGCACCCCCACGCGGGGACGGAGCCTGGGCTTGGAGGGTGCAGGATGAAGAGGGGGTTTGCAGGGAAGCGTGGGGAGGGGCTGCTTCTCTCCCCGCTCCGTCCCCGGGGGGGAGCCTCCGAGGTTACCCCCTTGATTGTGACCTATCTCTGGCCAAGTCCTCAGTTTTCTTTAGGGTGAATGAGGCGGCGGTGGGGCCTCCAGTGGGAGTTCCATTGTCAAGTCTGCATTAAAGGGCCATTAGAATCCAGTGTTACTGCAAGAAGCGCTGTCTGCTAGCCATTTCTCAGAAGGGCTCTGCGCCCCTCTCAGGGCTGCTTTGCTCTCCACTTTTTGTGAGGGGGAAAGAAAACGCCCCTCACGAACTTCATCTTTTTTAATTGATGATAAAAGCAGAAGCGAACGCAGCCGTGGGAACTGTTGGCAGTGTTTTACACCAAGTGGCGCATCTCTGCATATTCATTTCTTTCTCGTGGGCCAAGACGAATCCTCTTTTGGTATTAAAGCAAATGTGCTGTGAAGTTGCAGAGGACAGGTTTTAACAACTTTTCCTGGCTGGGGGCCTGGGTGATTTTTTTTTTTTCTTTTTGTTTTTTGGTGGCATAGTAGGAGGGCCAGGAAGTGGTGGGGGTAGGGAGCTGAGCTGGGGGAGTGTTTTAGTGCAGCAGGAGCTGGAGCTCTGAGATGGTCTCTGAAGGAGCTGAAATGGTCTCAATTCGTGGGCGGAAGGTGGGGGAGTTGGCTCACAACGTGGTAACTAGAAGGATAATCTGATGGCAGGGTAAACTGTCCTTGGCATATAACACAATTACTTTGGCAGTCCGGAAAATAGGACTGAATTGAATTCTTTTATGACCGAAGAGAGGAAGGCGTTCAGAGAACCTAAGTTTCTTGTCACTGTGTGACTCCCTGGGTTCTCAGGTAGTTGGAATGGAACCTGGTGACATCTGTGAACTGAGGAGCACATCCTGCTTCCTCACCCTCTTTCTCACCCTCTGTATTAGTCTCTCATGACCGCTCATCATCCTTCTCTTCACTCCATTGTCTTCACCTCTCAGTGTTTCCCTCCTGCTCCAGTAAGTCTGGGATCACACAGACTAGACAGTTTCTTTAAAGGTAGGCTGACCAGACGTCCCGTTCAAAATGAGACAGAAAACAATGGTACTGTCCTCTTTCAAATAGTAAATCCAAGGTGTCAGTAGGATGACCACAGGCATCATTTGAAATGGACAGTACTGTTGTTTTTCTGTCCATTTTAAAATGGTACATCTGTCAG
This sequence comes from Lyroderma lyra, assembly GCA_004026885.1. Classification (NCBI taxonomy): domain Eukaryota; kingdom Metazoa; phylum Chordata; class Mammalia; order Chiroptera; family Megadermatidae; genus Lyroderma; species Lyroderma lyra. The sequence goes on along the minus strand of PVJL010003599.1, from coordinate 8,582 downwards.
CCTATTTAAAGGGGCCGTTTCTTCCTGCCTCGAGACCTTTGCACATGCTATTTCTGTCACCTGATCTGCTCTTCTCTAACTCCCTGCCCCTTCCCACATGGCCAGGCTGGCTCCTGCTCGTTCTTCCAGCTGCAGCATAGCACAGCCTCCTCCAGGAAGCCTTTCATGGACACCCTGATCAGCGCGACCCCTCCTACTAGGGGTGCCTTTCACATCAGACTTTTCCTTTATAGCAAGTACCATGACTTTAGTGAAATAACTGCTAGCTATACCCATCATTATATGCATATTTCTATCAGATCTCAATAGTTATTAATAAAAATTCACAAATTGTATGTTGTCATTTGTATAGTTTATCATAAAAAAAAATCAACATTTTCAGAGATAACACTTAGTGATCTCAGGGATGCCTAATTCTAGAAAGCATTAGAAAATTTGGTCTGAGGTCTGTCCTTGTAACCAGTTCAGGAATTCATACATTGGTATAAAGTTTTTCTTACATTGCATTAAGTTCTGAACAGGTGATGCGTCTTGTAAAAAAATGAATAAATAAAAATAGGTACATACGGTAAACATTTTAAGAAAAATATGAAAATTTTCAGTGAGTGTGTGCTTAAAAGTTTAGCTAATTTTTATAATCAGTTTGTCACTTGTTTTTTATAAATCTGTAGGCACATTTCCCCCATACCCCCATTACTGATTGTCTACTTGTTCTTTGGATGGAGTGGCCAGAGAAAAACAGCATCCAGTCGAACCTCAGGGACACAGACCGTCAGCATTTCATGTTCAGAGGAAGCACTTTCTTCTAAATTGTCGAGGGCTGGTAGTTGGTTAATCAAGGCCTTTAAAGTCATGAATGGGGGTGGGTGGGTGGAAAAACTTAGATATCCCATTTTAACTTAAAACATAAATATACATCTATTTTTCAATGTTATGACATAGAACCAGGCCTTTTGTTTGAGTTTGGATCTGCTGACCAAAGTCCTCCATCATCTTTCTCGTATCATAACAAACAAAGTGCAGTAGCTACATTTTCTAGTGTGTGTGTGTGTGTGTGTGTGTGTGTTTTTAAATAAAGAGCACTAAAAGGAATTTGAAAGGCAACCTGAAAGCAGAACCTTTTCTATTTTATGTTATTCTCCCCAGTCTTTTATGATTGTCTCGCCCATACTTAAACATTTTTAGTAGCTGGACTTCATTGCATGTTTCTATAGCATTCATCTACTTAGCATAGAAACAACTCTTTTCTCATTCTTATTTCATAAATTTGTATAACATGTATCTAAGTTATTAAATTGCAATACATTATACAGCTGGTGTCAATGGGTTTGGGGCCCAACACAACTGAGTCTTGGCAAGCATGTCACGTAATTGATGGTAACAGAGGAGCCGAGCATTCCAACAAAGAGGGATTAGTGGGCTGGTTGCGTTAGCAACTTTTATAGAACAAATGTACAGTGTTTGTTAATCCCTCCAACTGTTAAGCAGTGGATAATTGAAAGAATCTCTTCTATATCTAAATATGTTTAATATTTTATTAATGTCACTCTCTCCTGATGGATAGGAAGTTCCACAGCGATGAGAACAGTTCCTACACAGTGTAGGTGCTCAGTCATAACTGGCTGAATGAATGAATGAATGAACAAATGATTGGCCTCCTAAAATAAAAACTCACTTTCTAGTCCATGCTTTTGCTGACCATTTCCTTTAGGTCATTTCCTACCCCTAACCCTTTTTGTAAAACTGACTTTCTTCACTGATGGACTGATTCACTACTACGACCAAGACCATAGGAGCAACTATGGTAGGTAGCTGTAAGTTAAGTCAAGACATTTTAACTTTCCTTTACAACCAGATAAACAGAGTAAGGACTCTTGCCAACCAAGAGATTTTTGTTTTGAAAAATGTGTTCAATAGATCCTAGTACTAACAACTATAGCATGAATAAATATGACAAGTACAAATGTAATCACACTTAACGCCACAAAAATATTGGCACTAGAAGTAGACATTTATAATACAGCTAGAAATAACCTGATTCAAAACTAAAGGAATTTTATGAGACTTGATTGTCTCTAAGTTTTTGTAGCTCTAAGTAATGGTATCAGAGGGATGATTTCAGATGTGTGTGTCTGAAAATACGAGCAGATATCCATGAGAACTCATTGATTGCCAGTGGCTGTTTTTTTTTTGGGGGGGGGGGCAGGACCCTGATGGCTATAGATGAATAAGGTGTTGTCTCTGTCTTTGAGAAAATTGTCATCTAGTGGGCCAGACTGGTTGGAATATAATCACTTTATGAGGCTGAGTAAAAAAGAAAAGTGTTATGATGAGGGTCATTGGAGGAATGAGTGATTCTATCCATCTGGAGAGATTTAAAAAAAAATTTCTGAAACTATGCAATGGTTAGCAACAGAAAAAAAAAAACAAACCACTCTTAACCTGTTTGGGAATATTACCCAGAGATGCTGTCTTGAGTGAGGGCCAGTGTCTGGAACACAGAGAAGACAGAACCCAACATTTAGAAGCTCTGCTCCCCTCTCACCCCACCCTGTGTCAGGACCCCTGCCCTGTGTCAGGACCAGAGTCTAATTTCTCTTAGTAAATAATACTAATAATGTCAGGACAACCACACACTGTGCCCGAGGTCAACGGTTTCTCCTGATTAGTAGCAAAGGCTGAAGAGTCAGCAGAGGGATGGTAGGAGGCTTCCATGAAGAAGCAGCAAGTGAAACACCGGAGACTTTGAAATCTGCCGTAACTTCAAGTGTGCCACTGTGAGTCAAGGCTTGTGGGTTTTTCAGGCCATCTGTGGAAATGACATTCACCCTGTCTCCTTCTCCATGGTCAGAGGGTATGTGCTGAGGGGGAGAATACCAGGTTTCTTCCTTCTAGGAGGTGACAAGCATGTCTCCCAGAACTCATGAGAAATGTCAGAGAGGTTTGTGGTGGGAGAGAGTGGATATAATAAGAGGTTTTATTGACATTCAAATAGGAAAAAAATCTGTGCTGGAGGGCAAATGGTAAAAGTCATCTTCACTCGAGGGTGAATACTGGTAGGGATGGAAAAGCTGGGGTGTGTAATTCAAACCGGAGCCAGTGCACGACTATGCTGATTGTGAGCTGAGATTATCAGCAAACGCCTTCCATATTGCTCTCAAAGATTCTGAGCGGTAAGGAGACAAATTTAAAGACTCCTTTTACCTACTATTTCCAACTTTCTTTTAGGTTGTGTGCCACTCAGGTACTCATAAAGTTTTGTTGGTGAACAAATCAAGCAACTTAATTTTTAGGAAGATTAGCTTTTTTTTGGGTTTGTTTTTTTGAGTTTCTGATATGGAATCTATCTCTGGCTATAAAAATATTTAAAAGACTATTTCTAGGATCATAGAGGACTATTCAAGAATATAAGTAATATGTAATGGGTGGCGTGAATAATTCATTACTCTAATGGGTAATGGTTTTCTGTAAGAATTGTGCTGGTTGGGTAGAAATAGTTAATTTTCTTGGGTCCACAGATACTGGCCAAGGACCAGCATTCAAATAGATATGTCTCTCAGCATTCCCCAAATGAAGGCCTCATAGGTTGGTAAATTGCCAGAATCCAGATGAATTTACTTTTACTTTTAAGAGTGATTCAATTTTTATGAAACACCTAGAGGAAAATTTCAAGGAACCAAAAACCTCAGGGTTATTAATATTTCAATTCTAGAAAACTCTGCCTATACTTCTGATTAACTAATGGCCATGTCAGGCCTATTGAAAAGGCCCTAAAGAAATAGAATCTTGCTGATGAATAGACCAACCAATTATACATGTATCTTAAATGTGTTGCAGTATTATAATAAAGCAGCTAACAGTCTTCTGTGGTGTCCCACTTTCTTGCACACACTTCTCTTTCTAGTGTGGTGTCCCCTTATCTCAGTCCTTCAGGCATTCAGAATTCTCAAGATTTGTAATCTCTGTTCCCTCTACCTTCACGTCTTCCCCTCAGAGAGTGCTCTTATGAAAGGATCTGATATTATGTGCATCTTGATGCAAATTTAAGTCAGTGTGTTACCTGAAAAGAGGGAATAGGAAATAAGGAAAGGGGAGGGGGAAGTGTTTTACCTTTCAAACAATAAACAAGATCGTATTGTTAGTTCGATTTTTTGAGTAGGTAATGCATTCATATGATTTAAAGACCTTCCTTGTTTGTTTTGTATAAAGGCAGAATTTTTATGCATACAAAAAAATAAATATAATTTCTGATCCCCCTTTTATTCAAAAGGTCACGTGTTATGGACGCTGTGCACATTTTCCTTTCATTACTTTTCTACATCTTTGAAGAGCTGTGTCAGTACCTAGAAAGTATACTCATTCTTTTTTATTTTTGCACCCATGCAGAATTTCATTTTATGGGTATATTGTAAGTGAGTTAATCCATTGGTTATTTAGGAATATTGAGTTGTTTCACTTTTTTGCTGTTAAAAATAAGGCTGCAATGAAGAACACTTTCATAAGCCATTTTGAACATGTACAAATAGATCTGTATAAAAATTTCCCAGAAATGGGATTTCTGGCTCTAGAGGTACGTGCATTTGTAATTGTAATAGAGCTGTCAAATCACCCTTGGTTGGACTGGTACCCATTTATAGTCCCACTGGTGATGTTTGAGAGTGCCCGTTTGCCCACAGCCTCAACAATAAAGTATATGAGGTCAGACAATTAATTTCATGAGCTCATCCTAGAAGAAGTGCTACGTGCCTCGTTGCTGAGTATTTGACAGTTCAGTTCATGAACCTGTCACCACGCACTTATGTTGGCAGCACTGTACAAACAACTTGGTACAGTGTCATAACTGTCAGATTTTGGGCATGATGACAGCTCTGTTGGCCATTCCAGAGTTGTACTCTTCTGTCTTTCCCTTCCTGGATGCAGAAGGTCTTAGTGGAAAAGCATGAGGCCCTAGAAAATGGTGGTGTTCTGCACCAGAACCACTTCATGGAAGGCCACTCACCAAGTAGCTGATTGGATGGTGATGGAATTAAACAATACACTTGATACTGTGGTCAGCTACTAAGGTCATAAGTTTGTTTGTTACAGCATTTAGCTTATCGTAAAAACATGCAATTGCAAACATGCGTGTATGTTTACGTTATTTAATCGAGTGATCACCCAGATCCTTCACCAGGAAAAAAGGGTGGTGGGTTCATGTGCTGATAGAACCACGTCAGGGTGGAGACCTCACCCCGCTGGTCCCCTCCAGAAGTGGCACTAGAAAACACCTGCTGGTTTTTCTTGCAACATTGCTGTGTGACCAGCACGTGAGCAAATTGGACGACAGTTATTAGTCAAGATGCAGGTGCCGATATGCCTGACAGTGAGGGATGGCATGGTTTTAAAACATGCTTTCTGTCCCTGTCAGTAGTGGCTGGTCCGTATGGGCAGACACCACTTTCATTCTTTTCTCCACAAGACACTTTAGCCAATACGAGCATTTCTGGGTAACTCCTTTTTATACCAGTCCTAATTCACTGGTGACAACCCCTTGCACTGAGTTTACTGTCACCATAAATCCTGCTTCCTAGCTTCAGAATACTGAAGAGAAAAAGATTTGCCAAGGTATTTTTCAACCTAGCAAATGTCTGCTTTTTCCTAGGTGATATTATCATCAATTAACCTAGAAGTCACTTGTAGACGCTGTATTCTTATTTACCTAGTGCCATAGTTACAGGTTTCTTTTTTCTTCTATGATATTCCCTAGGGAATCTTATGCAGTCTCATGACTAAAATAATTTATGTACTGGTGGCTCTCAAATATGTACCACAAGCTGTCTCTCCTGAACTTCAGATGCTTATATCCAACTGCCTTCTCCACATCCTTAGTTTGAATGCATAGTAGTCATTTCTAACTTAAAACTGAGTTCCTGGTCTTTCTCTTTGCCTCAGCCTTTCCAATCTCAGTGGGTAGAAAGTCCATCCTTCCACTTGCTCAGATCAGAAAGTTTTGTGTCTCTTCTCGCTGTCACCCCTCACTTCCATTTCATCAGCATCATACCTGGAATTCTCACCACCTTCACGGAGACGAGCCTTTCGCAGCCACCACGATTTCCACCAGGACCTATGTCGGAGACCCCTACTTCATCCTTCTCCATCTGCTCCCCACAACCTCAGGGACTATTCTTAGCATGGCATCTGGAATCATCTTGTGAAAATGTGAGGACAGTCTTCTGTCCAACACTTCCAGGAGCACCAAATCAGTATTAGTCAGGCAGAGCCAAGCTCTGCTACAGAAACAAATAAATGAACCCTAACAATCACAGTGGTGTAGGGCAGCAAAGCTTTATATTTCTCCCAGGGGAAGTCTGCTGCAGGCCAGATGGTTCTGACCATTTCCATTTGGAACACTTGAACTTCAAGGTCGTGGCAATACAACAATGAGATACGGAGGAGGAACACTGTCTCTCTGTCATCTTGGCCTGGAAATGGTAAACATCGCTTCTGCTCAGAGCTGGGGACCTGGCGTGAACCCAGCTTTAAGGGAGACTGGGACATGTGGAAGAACATGATTGTTCTGTGAGTATGGACTCTTTTGGTCACGCCATCTCTCTCAGAGGAAAAACCCAAGTACTTGCTGTGAACTGCAAGGCCTTAACGAACCTTTCCCCTTCTGGCATCTGTGCCCTTCTACCTTGTAGCTCTGACTGCGTCCTTACTTTCCTCTTCATCACCACGACTCCAGCTTCATCAGCCTCCTTGCTATTCCTTGCATATGTCAGGTGCAGCCTGCTACAGAGCCTGTCACCTGCTGTTCATGCTGTCAGAACACTCTTCCCTGGACATGCAACGCCTTGCTCCCTCACGTCTATCACATTGTAATTCAGAATTTATATTTCAGCACTTGCCCTTTTCTTGTTGCATGTGTCTCTTTAACTTGGCATTATCCAACATATATTATTAATGTAGTTTTTGCTTAATTGTTTATCTATTAATGATCTCTTCCACTAAAATATAAGCTTTGGACCTTTTACTTCCAGTATCTAGAAAGAGCCTGGAAGGTATTTGGCATGCAAAAAATTGTTCAATGAATGAATTAACCATTCCTTTTAAAACTGTTTTATGATTCTCTATTATCCTTACTCTTACTCTGAAATGATGGAATCCTAGAGCTTTAAGTTTAGCTGCCTTGAGACCAGACTTACAACATGTGTCTGTGACAAAACAAAACCAAACCAAACCTATAAGAAAATCAATTCAGAGAACGTGCCTTGTTAATAATAGAAGTAATGATAGCTGTATACTGACATCATACGTACTTATATCTAACTGTATGCCTATCTCTGTTGAAATGTAAAAATTTCCAGCAATAATTTTTCCATCATATATTTAACTAAAACCTGATTCAATTATTTTTCTAGTTCACTCTCATGCAGAACAACATGCCGCCCCCAACAATGGTCTCAGTATTTGAAGAATAAGAAAATAAGAAACCCTTTAATCGTATGGCTCTATATTCTATTATGCAACTCCTCTGATCCTTCTCACAGGTGTAATTTTACAATCCTAAGATCATTTTAAATAATTTCTGCTGCTTATTATTGGAGAATGAAAGCATAAATGTAGACAGTTGGAGGTAGGAAGTGAACTCATGGTCTAAATTCCTCCATAAAAAGAATGATTCTGCTGGGAGCTGCCCTCATTGAGTGTGGGACGGTTAACACCTACTGATGGTTTCCTAGCAACACAAAGCTTTCCTGCAGCTAGGACAGAGGGTCATTTTGGCATCTTCTGTTCATTTTTTCTCAGATTCTATGAGAAGATATTAGTCTGGAAAACTTCCAGAATATGGGATGTATTGAAAAGGGTGTATGTAGGTAGCCAAGGGAGAGGAGGGAGACAAGGGGAAGAGTGACCTAACAGGGTTGGCGACAAGACTTTATGAGGGGCCAGAAGAATTTTAGGAGCGTGTATTCTCACCGTAATCCAAACTACCTGTATTCTGTAGAGGCCTACACGAATGATGCTTATTCACCAACTTAGAGCTTATTTTGCAGGATGAATACATTGGACAAACAGGTACTTTAGACCCCTGTTTTGCTTTCCCTTCAAGAGCCAAATCCACAGATTTTCTCTGTCTAAATTATGTAGGTCTTTTACATAAGAGATGTATTCTAAAGTTGTTTCCCGGTTGCCTCTGTTGCCCTCCCAGAGAAGCTGCCTTTGAAGGAAAATGCATCCGTTTTGAGACCCCCGGCGGGTGTGGGTTTTGTCTTTGATAGCCACCTGTTAGTTATAGGACATTGACTAACTATGTCACCTCCTGAACTCTCATTCTCCTAAGAAAATAGGAAGGACACCTGTCTGTGCAGACGCAGCCTGTCACCTGACCACGAATCCATTGGCCTTTCTCATTATTAACATTGCCTTGATTTGCTTTGAGGCAACAATGTGTCTGGCTTTTAAAGACAAGAAAATTCAACTCAATTTCCCAGAGTTCCTTGCAGTGAAGATTATGGGATAGTTCTGGCCGATTCGATATAAACAGAAGTGCTCTTTGGTGTGCTTCCAGGAAAGATACTATTTTCCTGATTAAAAAAAAA